>CAUYQU010025517.1:0-28415 GCA_963574635.1 Cheracebus regulus | reverse complement strand
TTTTTTTTTTTTTTTTTTTTTTTTAAAGATGGGGTTTCACCATGATGGCCAGGCTGGTCTTGAACTCCTGACCTCAGGTGATCCACCCACCTCAGCCTCCCAAAGTGCTAGGATTACAGGCGTGAGCCACTGCGCCCGGCTTGACATCTCCTTTAGATAACTAGCACAGGTCATGGGCTGGGAGATTTTTAATCCCACCTCTCATCTTTGTATTTAGCTGATCTTAGGATTTTCCCTCCTTACAGGCATTTGAGATGCTTCTCATGAATTGAGGCAAAAATGGTTCTCCTCTAAGGGAACTCAAGATGGTGGAGAAGCTTGCTTTCTACCTTGATTTCACTTTTCCAGTGTAGAAACCTTGAGTCCAGGAGGGTTTTTCCATATGCAGTGCTTGGGAGAGTATGTTGTGAATAGAGGAAAGACAGTATCTTACAGTCTCTTCAGAGTTTTTACTGCCCTGTGGGCACAGGGCTTGTCTCAGCCTCAGATTAGAGTCCTGGCACATTGCCGGTAATAATAGTGTTGCTAGATATTTGTGTTTGGCTTTCTATTGGGGGAGATTAAAGCCAAATTGCTTCTACTCCACCATTTTGGTTATAACTCTCTAAGATTTTATTGTTTTTTTTTTTTTTTTTTCCCTAGCTGTTATTAAATTGCATCTGATTGTTTTATAACAACTGCTCTGGGAAAAGGTTATTCTCACTGGAAAAAAACAAGTCAGGTCAAAGTCTCACATAGGATACCTCAAATAATTACAGTTCTCTAGGAATGAAGCTTTGATGGAGCTCTATCTCCATTCTGTTCCTCCAGTTACTGCCAGGCTGTTTTCAGTATGATTGGAGGCTTTATCCTAGGTTTATATTTTCATGCTTTTCACTGATGCTCTACTTCATTGCTTTCAGCTCTAACCTGAATTCTTTCTGTTGAGTTTCATCTTTATTTAAGTGGGAGCTTAAATCATTGATATTTAAAACTATACATTTCCCTCAAAGTGCTGCTTTAGTTGCATTCCACAAAATTTTATATGCTGTTTTCATTTTTACTCCAAATATCTCCTTTTGTAATTTTTTACTTGACCCATAGTTTAAATGTGTTGCTTAATTTGCAAACATTTTTGAATTTTGACATTAATTTCTGGCTTAATTCTACTGTGGTTAGAAAATAGATTTTCTGATTTCAATCCTTTTCAATATATTGACAATTTATGGCTCAGAATATAATCAAGCTTGCTAAATGTTCTTTGTATAACTGAAAAGAGTTTGCTGCTGCTCTTGGGTGGACTGTTTTATAAATATCAATTATGACAAGTTGGTTATTAGCACTGTTCAAGTATCATATCTTTATGGATTTTCAATATACTTTTAAAAAATAAGAACTGAGAGAATAGTATTAAAATCTCAAAATGTAATTATGAGTTTGCCCATTTATTATTTCTAGCAGTTTTTAATTAATGTACTGTTTAGCTCTGCTACTGGGCACAAATACTTGTATAATTGCTTTGTCTTCTTGGTCAATACACTCCTATAGTATTGTAAAATATGCCTTTAAAAAAAACTCTAGTAATATTCCTTGTTTCAAAGATAATTTGTTGTGAGGGCTGGGTGTAGTGGCTCATGTCTGTAATCCTAGAACTTTGGGAGGCTGAGGTGAGCAGATCACTTGGTGTCAGGAGTTCGACACCAGCCTGGCCAAAATGGTGAAACCGCGTCTCTACGAAAAATACAAAAACTAGCTGGGCTTGGTGCCGTGCGCCTGTAATCCCAGCTACTCAGGAAGGTGAGGCAGGAGAATCACCTGAATTCAGGAGGCAGAGGTTGCAGTGAGCCAAGATCACGCAACTGCACTCCAGCCTGGGCAATGGGGTGAGACTCTGTCTTGAAAAAAAAGACAATTTGTTTTATATTCACATAGCCATTTTACTATAATTAGTGTTTGCATGGTATTTTTTAACTTTTAACTTATTTGAGTTGGTATATACTTTTGATGTTTTAACATAAGTCTTTATATTTTAATCTGTTTTTATGCAACCTTTTTTTTTTTTTTTTTTGAGACAGAGTCTCCCTCTTGTCACCTGGGTTGGAGTGCTGTGGCATGTCTCACCTCACTGCAACCTCTGCCTCCTGGGTTCAAGCGATTCTCCTGCCTCAGTCTCCTGCGTAGCTGGAATTACAGGCACACACCACCATGCCCATCTAAGTTTTGTATTTTTAGTAGAGATGGGGTTTCACCATGTTGGCCAGGCTGCTCTAGAATTCCTGACCTCAGGTGATCTGCCCACCTCGGCCTCCCACAGTGCTGGGGTTACAGGTGTGAGCCACCATACCTGGCTTTCTTGTTTTTTCTTTCTGAAGTATTTAGGCCATTAACATTTTTTGTAATTATTGATGTATTTGCATTTGTAACAATCATTTTGCTCTTTATTCTGTTTCTCTTATCCATCTTTCATTCTTTTTCTAATTTTCTACCTATTTTGTATTTTTAAAATTATATTCCACTTTACTTCTATTACTGGCTCATTGCTTATGGCTCTTTTTAGAATTTTGAGTGCTTTTCTTCCTAGGGGCTTTCAACATTCATTTTTAACTTTCAATGTCTAGTTTTATATATTATACTCTCTTGTATATCTTGTTGGCATCTTACACAAATATTACTTCCATTCCACCTTGTCACTTTTTGAGCTATTTTCGCATTTTAATTGGCACAAATATTACCATCCCTATAATAATTACTGATTTTACATTAAAAACTCAATTACTTTTTGAAGATAATATGTAGAAAAACACTGAATAGTATTTACTCATATTTAACTTTTCTGTTAATTTCCATTCCTTTGTATGAATCCACGTTTCCATCTGCATCTGCTGGTGATAAATTCTCTTGCCATTCATTTGTTCTTTTATTTGCAACTTTTATTTTAGGTTCAGGCAGTACACATGCAAGTTTGTTACACTGGCAAATTGCATATGCCTGGGGATTGGTGTACAAAAAATAATTTTGCCACCCAGGTAGTGAGCATAGTAGCTGATAGTTTTTTGACTCTCACATTCCTTCCACCCTCCATTCTCCAGCAGGCCCTAGCGTCTATTGTTCCCATCTTTGTGTCCATGTGTACTCAATGCTTGGCTTCTACTTATAAGTAAGAAGATAACAGTATTTGGTTTTCTGATCCTAGATAAATTCACTTAATGGCCTCTAGCTGCACCCATGTTGCTGAAAAGAACACAATTTCTTTATTTCCCTAGGCTTTAGCTTTCGTTAGTTTACAAAAGTTTTCACTTTTCTCATATTATTACCAAGTGTAGAAATACCAGAGACTTCCCTCCAACCCCATTCCTTACTCTGCTAGCTTGCATAGATTCTCACAAGAAGTTCATGAATCTTGTTACTTTTGTCCCCATGTATCTATTTTCCATCAGGTTGTTCTCAAGATTTTCCTTTACCAGTCATTTTCAGCAATTTGTCTTGATTTTATTTGTGTTTAGCCTTGGTTTCCTTGAGCTTCTTAGATCTGTGAGTGACAGGTTCTAAGAAATTTGGAGTCTTTTCAACCATTATTTTTGCATGTTTTTTTCTGCCTTCTCCCCACTTCTGAGACTCACATTTACATATATCTTGAACTGCTTTATATTTTCTCACAGATCACTGAGACTCTCTTACAGTGTTTTACGTCTGTGCTTCATTTTTCTTGGTATGTTCTCAAATTCACTGATTTTTCTCCACAAAATTGATGTTTAATCTCCAATAAATTTTCTCTTCAGATATGTTTTCTTTTCCAGAAGTCCCACTTTGTTCTTTTATCTTCCAATTGTCTCATTGTGCTTTAACAAAAGCACAATGCTTTAACAAAAATCTTTAGGATGCTGCAGTTTCTTTAATGTTGTTATGCTAATACCATCTTGCCTGCCACTTGCATCTGGGCTGACATTTTTTCCTGTTTTGGGTCACATTTTCCTGCTTCTTTATATAGACAGTGGACATTGTAAAATTTATACTGTTAAGTGGTATTGTTACACTTTTCTAACAATGTTGAACTTCATTCTGTAGGCAAATACTTGTGAATTGGCTTGATCCTTCTGAATTATTTAAAAAGCAGTTTACAGAAGAGTTGAAATCTTTAGAGATAGGTCTGCTCCCAATTTATGACTTTTCTGGGATTTCCACTGTGTGGGTGATCACTGGTCATAATTAGAACCTTTCTTTGCCACATGTGAACTCTGGGCAGTTTCCAACTTGCAGCTCCCTGACTGCACTTAGTGCCCAGTCAGAAATAGGAACTGCACTCTACACATGTACTACTTAATATTTTCAAAAGACGCCAGAAAAATCCCTGTGCACATTTCTGAAAATCTTTTCTGTATATCTCCCTCCTCTCTGGAACTCTGCTCCGAGCCAGCCAGCATAGTCCCTCTGTTATCTTCTCAACACAGTAAGAACTTCATGTTCTGTTTGCGAGCAGCTTTATCATTATCCAGAATGTGTCTCCAAGCAGAAAGTTTGTGTGATTATTGCACAGCTTCATTTTTTATTGTTGTTGACATAGAATCTCACTCTGTCACCCAGGCTGTAATGCAGTGGTATGATCACAGCTCACTGCAGCCTTGACTTCCCTAAGCGTAGGTGATCCTCCCACCTCAGTCTCCCAAGTAGCTGAGACTACAGGCATGCACCACCACACCTGGCTAATTTTTGTATTGTTTGTAGAAATAGGTCTTCACAATGTTGCCAAGGCTGGTCTTGAACTCCTGGGCTCCAATGACTGCCTTAGGAATCAAAATGCGGGGAATACAGGCATGAACCACCACACCTGGCCCAAATGATTTTCTTCTATCAGGGATCACAGTTCTTATACAAACCAATTATTCCATCATGGCTGCAACAGAAGGTCATGTTTTTTGGCACTGGTGATGTCACTGGAAAGAAATACTCTTACATATTACTGGTAACAATGTAAATTAGCATTTTGAAAAGTAATTGGTCATAATCTATTAAAATTTAAAATGCACACATACTTTTGACTTGGCAATATACAAACAAAATGTAAGAATACGCATATAAAGATATTTATTGCACTAGTTTGCAGAAATAGAAAACTCAACCTGAATACTCAGCTTATGGGGAATGGGTATACCATGGCACTGCTGTTACTAGGTTGCTACATGTAATTCTGCAGGCATTTTGAAAAAGAAAAGCAAGGTGCACAAGACAAATACCAACAAAATGTAACATATAGACCTCATTTAAATCTGGACTCAAACCAAATATTATTGTGAAAGGCTGACTTATCAGTTCAAGATACATACTAAAATTATGTAAGGGGGAAATGGTATACAGCATATTGGTTGTATTTAAAATATCCCAGTGAAAACTTATTGGGAGATAAAACAAGAAAGGCAAAAATAGGGTGATTATTACAGAGGTTATGAGTACACTGTCCTATTTTATTTTTGCATATGTTTAAAATTCTAAAGTTAAAACAAATTAAGGTGACAGAGATATTTGCAGTTATCCTACTACAGTATACTGTTTACCAGACTGAAATGAGACCCATACTTGAGCACAGAAGAAAACATCAAAAAATAAACACCAAAGTTTTAACAGCAGATTAGTGCGATACAACAAAGGTGGTTTTTAAAAAAATTATTTAGCTGGGTGCAGTGGCTCACACCTGTAACCCCAGCACTTTTGGAGGCTGAGGTGGGCAGATTACTTGAGGTCAGGAGTTCAAGACCAGCCTGGCCAACATGGTGAAACCCCATCTCTACTAAAAATACAAAAATTAGCCAGGTGTGATGGTGTATACCTGTAATCCTAGCTACTCAGGAGGCTGAGGCAGGAGAATCACTTGAACCCAGGAGGCAGAGGTTGCGGTGAGCTGAGATCATGCCATTGCACTCTAGCCTGGGCAACAAGAGCAAAACTCCATCTCAAAAACAAACAAAAAACAAAAACACAAAGATAATGTATTAGATGATAACAGATAGCACTGCATATAAAAAAGGTAAGTATTTCTTGGGAACATTTGTTTTTCTATGAACAGCTTTGTACACAGTAACTCAATTTTGAGGTCTTGAGTTCCAAGAATAATGTGCATCAGTTGCTTGGAATCAGACACAGAAGAACTGTAGACATTGATTGCTGCTCCAGTATATTATTCTCACTCACTGAACACCATTAATTTCTTCTGACCATCATCAGTTTCTGATCATCAGCCCTCATTCAACATTCTAATTAATACGTTTAAATTATTTAAAGCTGTTTTTCTCTTACTGTCATTTCTGTCCATTACCTACTAATACATTTATTGTCAATACATTATCTGTTGAAGTGTAGAGGGAAAATATAATTCATACATTATGTTTTTCAAAATCACTGCATGCACACACATATCTGGTAATTAATTGTTAACTGGCTTTTGAATGTTTTACATTATTCAGAAACCCTGATAGAAGTCATTTAGGTGGTTTAAGTTGAATTCAAATTAAAATTGGTTAGGACTTTTTAATGAACTGAAAACAGTATTTTTCCTATTTAAAATAATGGGGCCAAATAAAAATAATTTTTAAAAATAAAATAATGGGGCCAGACGTGGTGACTCACACTTGTAATCCCTACATTTCAGGAGGCTGAGGCAGATGGATTGCTTGAGCCTAGGAGTTCATGATCAGATGGGACAACATAGGGAGACATTTCAGGAGGCTGAGGCAGATGGACTGCTTGAGCCTAGGAGTTCAAGATCAGATGAGGCAACATAGGGAGACCCCATCTCTAAAAAATTTTTTTTTAAAAAAGGAGCCAGGCTGCAGTCAGTAATGGGGGACTAGGGAGGGACAGCAGGGGGGGGGTGGGAAGGTATAATGAGGGGAGAACTACCAGATTTCGGTGAGGTGGGGCTGAAGGCAGCAAACCCTCTTGCAATGTATGTACCTATGCAACAATCCTGCATGATCTGCACATGTACACCAGAACCTAAATTACAATTAAAAAAAGAAAAAGATTAAAAAAAAAAAAAAAAAGGAGCCAGGCATGGTGGTGAACAGCTATGGTGACAGCTACTTGGCAGGTTGAAGTTGGAGGATCGCTTAAGCCCAGGAGGTCGAGGCAGCAGTGAGCTGTAATTGTGCCACTGTACTCTAGCCTGAACAAGGAGAGTGAGACCTTATCACACACAAACACACACAAAGAATAAAAAAATGAAATGTAGGCTCTGAGATCTGGTTCTCTAAAAATTTACTATTCAGTGTATCAGATGTGGGTTAGATTCAAATGAGGAAAAACTGTAATTGGTAAATTTTGTTTTTATTTCCATTTAAGGCAAATACATATTTTATACACACACACACACACATATACATATACACATGTATATATTATGATATATTAATATATATATATGGAGCTACCTTGACCATCATTTTGTTGATAAATTCTTTTTCCTTTAAAGTAACAAGAAAATATGGGTCAAAAACTTTTGCTTTCAGAATTTGTTGTAGAAAAATAATCTCTCCTTCACTTTCTTAAAAAAACAAAACAACAAAAAACATCAATAGCCCTAAAGCAATTTCTGCAAGTTTCTTTCTGGTATGGATTATCTGGTGCTGCAAAACTGATGTGCTCTGAAGTCCTTCATATCTTTACTACACTCTAAAGGTCTTGTTCTAAAATAAAGTATCTGTTGTTCAAAAAGGGATACATGATAAGAGAATGCTTCCATCTTTTTATTGTACTTATAAAATATTCCCACTATTTGAGTTCTCTAACAGTATGTAATGATAATGGTAATCATTTTAATAATAAATATCAGATACTACTCAAAGGGAATTATATTTAATTATTTATAATTTCATGATTATAATTGCAGTATTTTACAAATAGAAAAAACACACCAATTAAGAAATGTATCTGATTTCAGTTAGGATATGGTGAAATGGAGATGATGCTTGATAAAGGATATAATTCAGCTTTATATTCTAGGGTTATACAGATGTAAATTATCTAAGAGGTTTCTGAAGTCATTCTGCATAGGCCTTCTAAGAATGAGTTGATTCTGAGCAGAAGCAAAAGGATGTCCTACATTCATTATAGATATGATACAGATGATGAAGACTTTCTTATATTTAATCACATTCAAGGCTTTCTCAATTATGAAGCTTTATATGTTGAGTAAGTTGTGAAGGACGTCTAAAGTCTTTGCCACATTGGACACATATATAGGGTTTCTCACCAGTATGGATCCTTTGATGCAGAGTAAGTTCTGAGCCACGACTAAAGGCCTTCCCACATTCCTTACATTCATAGGGTTTCTCTCCAGTATGAGTTCTCAGATGTTCAGTAAGGTGTGAACCACGAATAAAAGCCTTCCCACATTGTTTACATTCATAAGGTTTTTCACCTCTATGAATTCTCTGATGTTCACTAAGCTGTGAGCCATAAATAAAGGCCTTCTCACATTCCTTACATTTATAGGGCTTTTCACCTGTATGAATTCTTTGATGATATGTAAGTTGTGTAGTACGAACAAAGGTCTTCCCACATTCCTTACATTCATAATGTTTCTCACCATGAATTTTCTCATGTTGAGTTAGATATGCAACACGAATAAAAGCCTTTCCACATTCCTTACATTTAAAGGGTTTCTCACCTGTATGAATTCTCTGATGTTCACTAAGTTGTTTGCCACAAGTAAAGGCCTTTCCACATTCCTTACATTTGTAGGGCTTCTCCCCAGTATGAATTCTTTGATGTTGAGTAAGATTAGAATTAGAAATAAAAGCTTTCCCACATTCTTTGCACTTATAGGGTCTCTCACCTGAATGAACTCTCAGGTGGTAAGTAAGTTGTGAGCCACGAAAAAAGGCCTTTCCGCATTCTTTACATTCATAGGGCTTCTCACCTGTATGAATTCTCTGATGTTCATTCAGTTGGGAGGCACATAAAAAGGCTTTCCCACATTCTTTACATATATAAGGCTTTTCACCAGTATGAACTCTCTGATGATATGTAAGGTGTGAACCAAGAATAAAGGCCTTTCCACATTCCTTACACTCATAGGGTTTCTCACCACTATGAATTCTTTGATGGTAAGTAAGTTGAGAGCCAAGAATAAAGGCCTTCCCACATTCCTTACATTCATAAGGTTTTTCACCACTATGAACTCTCTGATGAAGAATATATTGTGAACAGTAACTAAAGGCTTTTCCACATTTCTTACATTCATATGGTTTCTCTCCTGTATGAACTCTCTGATGTTCAGTGAGCTGTGAACCACGAATAAAAGCTTTCCCACATGCTTTACACTGATAAGGCTTTTCATTAGTATGAATTTTCTGATGTTGAATGAGATCAGAACTACGAACAAAGGCCTTTCCACATTCCATACACTCATAAGGTTTCTCACCAGTCTGAATTATCTGATGTTGACTATAGCTTGCCTTTTTGCTGCAGGTATTCCTATGCTTCCTGACTTTAGAGCATTTTTCCATATTATGATTTTTCTCATGTTGAATAAGGCATGATAGGTAGCAAAAATCTTGTCTACATTCCCTACATTTGTACAATTTTTCCTTGGTAGGAATTATCTGATGAAAAGTAGAAGAGGTTGAATGGCTTTCAGTGGCCTTTTCTTCACAGGTAATTTTGACACACATGTAAAGTCCTTCCTGACTTGCTTCTTGACCCTCTGAGTTGTCTTTGCACTCCATATTGTCTCCAAGACCATTGTATTGAAGTTGATGGTTGATAAACTTCCCCATATTCTCCCACGGGAGTGATTCCATTTCATAAATTTCCTTTTCTGGAGATAACTTGTTGATCTCACAACTGGATTCCAAGTCTGCAGAATAACAAGAAAGCAAATTCCTGCTTTTGTTTACAAGGAGAAATAATTCTATGGTAAAAAATGATAGATAAAAATAATTCTCATAAGAACAGAATGGCTTAAACAGTACAAAAATATTTGTATTTTAGGCACATTTTTTTCAAATGTGCCTTTAAAAAGGCACATTTAAAGGCACAAGGAGAGAATAAAGGCACATTTTTTTTTAAAGGCACAAGGAGAGAATAAAGAACAAGAAGAGCTCACAGCAAAGAAGGTCATTAGAAAAACAGGTTAAGTCAGTGGTTCTCAAACTTTGGAATGGCTTAGAAACACCCAGGACGCTTATAAAATACAATAAAAACACCCTCTTGAAAAGAAACAGATGTCTAGCTGGACATACAATCTATCAACAAATCCTATCGGCTCTCCTGTCAACATTTATTAAGCATCTGACCACCTCCACTGCCACCATCCTAGGCCAAGTCACCCATCTCTCACTGTCATAACCTCTCAGCTGGTTTCCCTACTTTCATCCTTGCTTCTGTAATCTATTCTTCACACAGCAGCCAAAGGAATTCTCTTAAAATGTAGTTTATATCACATAATTCCCCTGCTAAAACCTTCCATCTCAGGATAAAAACCAAAGTCCTTAATATGGCTCACAAGACCCTATACAAGCTTGCTCTTGGCCACTTTTCTTGACATGTCATCTCCTAACATGGCCACTTTTCCATATCATCACCTACCACTCCCCTAATTATTCATTTGGCTCTGGTCATATGGCCTCCTTGGTGTTAAAAAGTGTCATGTCAAGCATATGCCTCTGTGTTTATAGTTTTGTCTTTAGAATGCCCTTCCTCTAGATATATGTATGGCTTATTCCCTCATGCAGTTTTCTGCTCAGCTGTCACATTATCAAAACATACAACACATAACTGTACCTATATTGTATTTTTCACTAATAGATATACTATTTCTAAAGTTTGATACTGTCTGTCTGTCCCATGCTTAATCAAAGCAAAGACTTTGTTTCAGAGATACTGTTTTATCTCTAGTGCCTAACGTCATTGCTTGCGCATTGTTGACATTCAATATTTGTCAATTTTTTTAAATGTAAATGTTCCTTCATTCATTAATCTCCTTAGATGCTTCTCATACAACACAAAGTTTGAGAATAGAGGTAATAATCTTTCAGTTGTTTACCCTTGTACTTAGAACAAAATCCAAACTCCTATTCATGGCCTACAAGCTCCTTTATGATCCAATTCTTTCTTAAATTTCTCTAATTTCTTCAAAATTAACTTTTAAGTCTCATTTTGAGCCACTACTATCTTCAGGAACAATATTCTAATCTTATTGGCCTGCTTTTAGTTCCGAGAACATGTCAAATTCTGTGCCATTTTAGATTTTCCATATGCCATTCCATCTGCCAAGAATGCTAAGTGGCCACCTCCTTTGCGTCTGAAATGTCCTAGCTTAAATGTCAGCTGCTCAGAAAGACTGTCCTGGATCACTTTAATTAGGTCCATGTCATGTATTTTCTATACCTGTGATTTATTCCTAATTCTTGTTTGAATGTTTGCAATTCTAAAATTTCATTTATTTATCTGTTATCTTTCTACTTTTCAAGTTCTACATGTATGGGGGGAAAATTTCTGTTTTATTATATAGCTATAACCCAGAGCACAGTATATATACAATGTTTTGTTCCTTTCATTTAGTTTTTTAGGTCTTACTTTCCAAGATTTTCTACTTAAGGCTAAATGTTCTTATATTTCCCAAATAAGTACCTCAAAATGTCCTAGAAATAGTGACAAGTTTACACAATAGAGATGTTATAGTCTTCTGAAGAAAGAAGTTGGGAAACAAGTGTACTTTTCAAATGCAGAGAAATCTGATGTAACTGGATCATCAGGTACAGGCTCTCTGACCACTGTTTATAGGCTGGAGAATAACAGAGAGCGGTAACAGGAAGAAAAATACACATCAGTGAGTTCAAATTTAAACTGTCTTTTAGAAATAAGCCTCAGAAACTTGACAAAACATGCTTTTACTGAAAAGCAAAAAGAAATTGTAAAAACAAAAGCAACTACCGCCTCACCCGCCGCCCACCACCAACCTGCTATATACACAGCATAGCTCAGTTTAACACCAATTCACGTCAGCAAAATATCTTGGAACAAGATAGATCCTGCTTTTATCTTGTTTCTTTCATAGAAGAACAGTATGATTTATAAAACACTTTGAAAGAAATCATTGGGTTTATGGTGATTAAGGGAATACTATAAGGAATCAAATAAATTCAGCTGGGACCCAAACAGCTACCTACGTGCTAGTGGCCTAATAAAAATGGGAAAAAATATAAATCGAATACGATTCTGGGGTAGGAGGCACTATGAGAACACAGGAAGGTGCTAAACAGAAATCTAGAGGAATGAAGAAAAAGTGAAGATTGGAATACCAAAGTCTCAGAACTGTGCCCAGAATGAGGGGTACATATAAAAATGTATTCAATTAAGTAGCAGCTCTTTTTATTGTCATTAAGTTAATGAAAAACTATATGGTGAAAAAAAAACTGCAAAAGCGGTGATGAATGAACACAACAAAATGGAGTCTGAAGAGGTGGAGTCATTTTAGGAAGTTTCTTTTATACTTGCCCGCATCGAGGCCTACTGAATATATCTCCTAAGTAGCTGTTGAACCTGTTAACTTATCACCAATACCACTGCTGACACTCAGGAAGCCCAAGCATTTTTTTTTTTTTTTGGAGACAGAGTCTCACTCTATCATCCAGGCTGGAGTGCAGTGGTGTGATCTCAGCTCACTGCAACCTCTGCCTCCAAGGTTCAAGCAATTCTGCCTCAGCCTCCTAAGTAGCTGGGATCACAGGTGTGCACCACCATGCCTGGGTCATTTTTATATTTTTAGTAGAGATGGGGGCTTCAGCATGTTGGCCAGGCTGGTCTCAAACTCCTGGCCTCAAGTGATCCACCCACCTCAGCTGCCCAAAGTGTTGGGACTACAGGCATGAGCCACTGTGCCCGGCCCCAAAGCATCCTGAATCACAACAAAAACCTACTCAGTAATGTTATGACACCCATTGTTTTAATCTCCATTTGGCAGACAGAATGGAATAGTAAATATGAAAATCACATTATGTCACTGTCAGGATTCTTCAATAGCCTGCAAAAAATTGGGGGATAAAATCTAAACTCTTCTGCACTATTTTTCAAACTTCTTTTGACTGTAACCTCATAGTAAGAAATGCATATTATGACTGAGTACATACACTCAAACATAAAACAAGTATGTCATAAAATTATCTTTGCAATATGTATTATATATTGATATTTTGTTATTTTCTCTCCTGTTTTATTAAAAACAGTAACAAGTATTGCTTATAATCTACTAGGTCATATTCATAACTTCTAGTGGGTTTTGCCTGGCCTGGCTCCAGTCAGCCTCTCCAACTCCCTGTGGCACCTTTGCCTCACGAGGCTCTAGCTGCAAAGGCCTTCTCTTAACACCTCATATACACCAAACTCCACCCTCCTGTGGCCTTCAGTACACTATTACCTCTGCTAGGAATGCTCTTCCCTCTTCTCTCTACCCTCAGTCTCCTTCCCTGTTTTTCACTCTTTCAGGGCTCACCTGAAACTTTATGTACCTTTGCATTTCCTAAGAAGTTGTCTCCAATCCCAGGCTCCCGGCAACACTGTTCCAGTAATCTTTCTTCTCTTAAGACAGCCACCCTACTCACTGCAGTCTACAAGGAAAGCCTCCATAGCTCTGGATGCTTGTAAGACCTCCACATCCTACGCTGGCTTCTCCACGGAGATCTCAATTTCCATAAGCTCTTAGTGTGGTAGTCCTACTATCCTTAGGTTATAAAAGGAATAATAAAAAATAATTAAAAACCTACCCTCCCCTAAAAGACCACTAGAGGCCAATCCTGTAATGCCTGACATCTCTGAGTTATCTCAATACTCTTAAAAGCCTTGGCTTCCTGGGTCGTTGGTCATCACTAGGACTCTTATCCCATCCATGTCCTACTTCACTCCAAACTATGCCTTTTGGAACTCACAGTGTACTTTCTACAAAATCCTCTACAACCTTTACCTTCCCTCTGATTATTCTCTTCACCTTCTTGATCCTATTGAAACCTTGAGCACACTACTTGCCCAGAGACAATGTTTTCCTTCATGTCTTTCCCTCCACCTTGCTTCACCTAACCTCTCCCAAGGAAGACATAATTATAGCAAGTCAGCACCAACTCACCAAGGAATCAGATATACATAAAGAAGTACTCAATGTTAATTTTTCTACAAGTACTCCTAATCATGACATTTACCATCATAGAACTAATTGTATTCTACAGACTCTCTGAAACAACCCTAATCCAAACTCTAATTATTACCCAATGAGAAAGCCAAACAGAATAATTAAACACAGGACTTTCATTTCCTGTTCCATACATTGACTGGCTCTTTACCTCTATTCATAGAATTAATCTATATCTAAAACTCCATGGATTCATTAACTATTTTAAGAACCTGCTACTGAATTCAAATACTACCAAACTCCTGAATAGTCTCCTATAAATAGAAGGCATTATAGTAGTCATAGTAAAAACAGAAAAACAACAAAAAAACCCCACCCCTTTATATCCTTCACCTTTGACTACCAAAAGCATATGTAGAATCCCCAAATGCTGCACTCAGAGTTCCTGCAGCCAGATTACTAAAATTAATATGCTGGAGTATAATACAAATTACTATAATTTTAAATCTACTAACACGAGCATATAGCCTATCCACTTCTTATCACTATGAAGAATAATTATAACAAATTCTATTTGCTCATACTAAATAGACTTAAAAGCACTCCCTGTATATTCATCTGTAACTCATATAGAATTACTAATTATAGTTTTTCTCATCTAAATGCCATGAAGTTTTATAGGAGCCATAGCCCTAATAACTGCCCATGACGGCACAACATCAAAATGATTTTGCCTTACAAATTCAAACTATGATTCCAGGCATGGTGTCTCATGCTTGGTAATCCCAGCACTTTCCTCACCTCAGGTCAGGAATTTGAGACTAGCCTGGCCAACATGGTGAAACTCTGTCTCTACTATAAATACAAAAATTAGCTGGGTATGATGGTAGGCACCAGTAATCCCAGCTACTTTGGAGGTTGAGGCACGAGAATTGCTTGGACCTGGGAAGTAGAGGTTGCAGTGAGCTGAGATCACACCACTGCACTCCAGTCTGGGTGACAGAGTGAGACTCCATCTCAAAAAACAAAAACAAACAAAAAACCCAAATTCAAACTATGAACAAATCCACAGCCAAACCATACACAAGGTCCCCCAACTTATGACACTAAGACTTATGATTTTTCAACTTTACCATGGTGAGAAAGCAATACAACATTCAGTATGCTCCTTGACTTACCAAGGGGTTACACAGAATGATTTAACAATATTTATTTTTTTGACATTATCCAGAAGTAACCCCAATGTATGTTGAGGAGCATCTGTACTATTAGCTCTCAGACTACAGACATTACTTCCTTTAACAGTAACATGATAAGTACAGGCTAGCCTAACTAATCTAGCCTTTTGCACCAATTTTTTGGCTCCTAAGGCCAACAGGTTACTTCTAACCTTTAAAAGTTTAAAAAGCCACATTGTTATATATGGAGGCATAAGTTAGCAGTTGATAGCCTTACTATTAAGTAAGGCTATTAACCTGAATGGAGAATTATTTGAAATTATATCATTTTTATGATCTAATTTTGCCATTAACCAAATAGAACTAATATACTAATTATGGCCATATGGTCCCTCTATCAATCACATCACAATGAGAGGGGAACTTCTTGTTGCCTGTCCAGTGCCAGGCCCATGCCTATGCCCTCTTTCCCACTCCTCTGTAATGAAAATCCCAAGGCCAGGTTCCCCTTCATTTCCTGTCCAATTCCCTGAGAAAGCAGCCAACTGAGCCCCCTCTGCACTTCCCCTTCCCAGAAGTGGCTGGAGGGACCTCAGGCTCCGAATGCCTGGAGACAGAGGGGGCCCCCAGTCCTCAGCCTCACTAGCAGGTCCAGGAAGTGCTGAACTCATGGGGCTCAGGCGAGGAGGACGTGGAAGTGGGCCTCTTCCGGGTCCTGGAGTTACCGGGGGTTGCAGTGGTGCCTGAGTGATCATCCAAGCTGGCTGGGTCTTCTTCTGGCACCATTTTCAGGGAGATGGTAAACAGGGAGTTACCAAAGGTCATGACTGTGGTGTTGAAGTTAATCTGGGCCCAGCAGGATTCTCCATCTCTTTTCTTCTGAAAATTTTTGAGTTTAACTTTTCTGACCACAAGGGCCACAGCCACCAGCCCAGCAAGGAGGGCACCAGCCAGGCTCAGGGAGAGCGCCAAGATCCAAGTGGGCACTGGGAAGGAGATGTTCACGGGCTCGCTGAGGTCTGACAGCTGGGGTGGGTTGTGCTCGCCGATCACTCCATACTGGTGGTGGAAGGGTCCCTGTGGAGCCTTACTGCTGCTGCCACTCAGGTCAAACGTCACTCCACACTGGTTCGCAGGGGCCTGCAGCAGCTGGACCACTTGCCCCCCTCGATACAGTGTGAAATTTGCTCCCGGGAAGTCCCCGGGGGCCACACATGCGATGTGGTTGGGGTCCTCTTGGCTGCTTGGGTGCAGGGGCACCTGCCGGATGGACAGTGCTGGGATCACCAAGGAGCGAGGAAACTGAGCCTGATGATCTGAGGTGGAACAGTTTCATCCCAAAACCAGTTTCATCCCAAAACCAGTCCGCCCTTCCCCTCTCCTGCCTGCCCCATCCCAAAATACTGTGTTCCATGACACTGGTCCCTGGTGCCAAAAATGTTGGGGACTACTGGTCTAAAAGACCATGTTAGGATTTACCATGGATGCCAGGGGACTCACAGAGAACAAAGAGGAGAGAAGCCAGGCAGGTACCTTCCTGGGACTGATGGAGTGGGAGAAGCTCCCTAACATGGTGAAACTGAGTGAGTGAGAGTCCCTGAGGAGGCCAGACATCCCACATGGACCTTTGCAATCCTGGGCATAGGAGAACCCCCAGCCCCAACCCCTGGGCCACTAGACCAACACAGAAAGCTACCTAGAGGTTTGCAGAGGCACTGCTCAAGTCCACGTGGGGCACCACAAGCCCCAGATCCCTGAGCAGCTTGATGCTGGCTGCCATAGCCCCAACGGAGGCTGCAGTTACAGTGCTGAGGAGCAGTTAGACTGCCCAGCCCCTCCTCACCAGGCAAGGCTCAGCTCCACCCGCCCCTGCCTGAATGCTGCAGCACAGTGACCCTGTCCCCACCTGAACTCTGCAGGCAGGCACACTTCCACATTCCGCAAGGAACTTCCCAGATAGCAGACCATGAAACCCATGCCCTACCTCCTGTGAGGCGGCTAAGGCTCACCAGCTCAGACTTTCAGTGCAGCAACTGCACCTCTGCAGCAACTGCACCTCCGCCTAAACTTTGCGGTGGGCTGCAGCTCTGTGTTCCTCTGGAGCAAAACTCCCAGAGGTAACAGATAACACTTGGCACCTCTGCACGCCCCCAACAGTGAAGTTCCGCAGTTTGGGAGGAAGGGAAGTGCAAACGTGCCACGTGCACTTTTGGAACCCCGCAGCTGCCAGTCTCCCTTGCAGGAGTCCTGCCCTCTCCAGTGAAAGGCCCACAGCACAGCTGCCCTGTCCCCACCTGAACATTTCACCTACAGCCCAGAGCCCTTCTGAAAATCCAACCCCCACATACCTGTGATATTCCCTTGGGCTCCCGCCACCTAAGCGTTTTGTAGGATCCTGCATGAGAGTTTGGCCAGTGACCTGGGAACCAACCTGTCCCACCTCCCCATATCATAGCCAGCACCTGAACTCTGAGCTAGCCTGACTGCAGTCCAGCCCCTTCAGGATTCACACAGGCTGTCCAGTGGGACAACGAGGGGCCTGGGAACTGGGAAACTACCTGCCCCATTCCAACTCTGCTGGCACCTGACCATTTCCCCCAGGGCCTGAGGTGAGACTAACCCAACCAGCTGACACCACCACAAACAACACTCACTCACATAGGCCCTGTAGAAGAGTCACCCTTCAACAGGAAGTAGCAGTACTGTGACATCGGAAAACAGGTGAGCCCTAATCAATGGGGAAAGAACTGCCTATTCAATAAATGGTGCCAGGATAACTGGCTAGCTATATGCAGAAGAATGAAACTGGACCCTCAGCTTTCACCACATAAAATAACTCAAGATGGCTTGATAGAGTACATGCAGAAGCCTCTGAAGATCTTACCAGGTTCTCATTACATTTTGCAGGTGTTTCATCAATTTTAGGAGCTACTACTTTTAATTTTATTACAGTTATAAAACCACCAGCCATATCTAATATCAGACACCACTATGAATTGCAGCTGTGCTTTTATTACTCTCTCTCCCAGTACTAGCAACCAGCATCAGCATCACCATACTACTGATAGACCATAACCTTAATATACTTTTTTTGATCCAGCTGGAGGAGGAGATCCAATTTTAGACCATTTATTCTGTTTTGTTTGTTTATCCAAAAGCATATATTCTTATTTTACCAGGTTTTGGGATAATCTCACATATTGCTACCTACTATTCTGGCAGGGAAAAAAAGAACCATTTGGTTATATAGAAATAATATGACTCTCATGCCTGTAATCCCAGCACTTTGGAAGGCCAAGGAGGGCAGATCACAAAGTCAGGAGTTCAAGACCAGCCTGGCCAACATGGTGAAACCCTGTCTCTCCAAAAAAAAAAAAAAAAAAATACAAAAATTAGCTGGGCATGGTGGCACGCGCCTGTAGTCTCAGCTACTCGGGAGGCTGAGGCGGGAGAACTGCTTGAACTGGGAACTGAGAAGCAGTGGTTGCAGTTAGCCAATGTCATGTCACTGCACTCCTGCCTGGGCTACAGAGTAAGACTCTGTGTCAAAAAAATAATAATAATAATATGATCCATAATATCAATTTGGCTCATAAGCTTTATCATATAAGCCCACCATATATTTACAGCAGGGAGACATTGACACCTGAACATATTTTACACTAGCTACTATAATTATTGCTATTACCACAGGAGTTAAAGGATTTAACTGACTACCAACCCTACATGGAGGTAATATTAAATATCTCCAGCTATATTATGAGGTTTAGCTTTATTTTTCTGCTAACAGTTAGAGGCCTAACAGGAATGGTTCTAGCTAACTCATTAGCATACATCAATCCCCATGATACATATTATACTGTAGCACATTTCTAACATGTTCTATCAATAGGTGCCATCTTCACTATTATAGGATTTCTTCACTGATTCCCATATTTTCAGGTTATACACTCAACCTGAGCCAAAAATCCATTTTATATTTGTAGATGTTAAACTGACTTTCTTTCCACAACATTTTCTTGATTTACCAGGCATGCCACAATACTCCAATTATACTGATGGACATACAACATGAAATACCATCTGCTATGGTTTGGATGCGGTTTGTACGCACCAAATCTCATGTTGAAATTTAGTCCCCAGTATGGCGTCTTTTGAGCCAAGTGGGAGTGCTTTTGAGCCAAGTGGGAGTGCTTGGCTCATGGGGGCTGGTCCCTTGAGAACAGATTAATGCCCTCCCTCAAGGGCGAGTGAGCACTTATTCAACTTGTTCTCAAGAGAGCTGGTTTTAACAAAAGTCTGTCACCTTTCCCCTCTCTCACCAGGTGATCTCTGCTCTGCACACACTGGCTCTCCTTTACCTTCCATCATGAATGGAAGCAGCCTGAGGTCCTCACCAGAAGCCAAACAGACACAGGTGCCATGCTTCTTGTATAACCTGCAGAAACATGCACCAAATAAACCTCTTTATGAATTGCTCAGCCTCAGGCATCCTTTATAGTAACACAGTATGAACTAAGACGCCTATTATACTTGAATTCGTTCCACTCTAACACTTTGAAAAGTGGTCAGCATGTATGTTTACATACCAAAACTAGAAATATCCATATAATTTTATTCAACAATTCTAGTACTATTTACTTCAATTAAAATTTTTGAAATATGCTTGTTCTTAAAATCCATCACCAAAGAACACTGACGCCTTAAAACATGCGACCTCCTTGGGAAAAAAGCAAGCTGAAATTTATTCACCTCTTTCACTATTCCTACAATAATAGGACCACTTATTTATATTCTAATCATTTCATTCCCAAGCATCATCTTTCCTGCCCCCAACTGCCAAATCCATAATAGATTAGTCTCTGTTCAACAGTGATGAGCACAAGTCGTACTAACACAATAACACATAATGTCAAAGGATGTTATTACCAATAACAGCAACAACTCTTAAACCCCAATTTCAAGCAACTGCCCTTTTTTTACTACCACTCAAGTTAGTAGATCATTTGCCCTTATACCCACCCCTCCAGCATTTTATTTTATTTTGAAACACAGTTTTTTTCTGTCACCCAGACTGAAATGCAGTGGCGTGATCATGGCTCACTGCAGCCTCGACCACAGGGCTCAAATGATCCTCCCACCTCACTCTCCCAAGTAGCTGGGACAACAGGCATGTGCCACAATGCCTGGCTAATTTCTATTTTAAGTAGAGATGGAGTTTTGCTATGTTGCCCAGGCCGGTCCTGAACTCCTGGTCTCAAGTAACTCACCCTCTTCAGCCAAAGTGCTGGCGGGATTACAGGCTTGAGCCACTGTGCCCAGCTTACCACCATTTTAAAGACTCTCTTTTGAAAACAAAACAGAAACCTCTCCTGATTCTTTGGTTTACCCTGCAGTAGATAGGAGCCGCAGGGTGAACCACAGAATCAGGAGAGTGGCAAAATTTCTCAAGAGGTATGCATGCTTCCTGTCTCTACCTTTTGCTTTTCTTTCTCTCCTACCACTATTAATTAACATTTTGCCACATTTCCTTTCTAAATTTGTTCCATGGATTTTTATGTAGTTGAAATAATACTGCATTGCAAACTGTAATCACACTTATTTCCCCTAATTATTACAGAACTGTTCTTAAAACCTTCTAAAATATTTTTAAACTCTATTTGTAACTTTGAGGGTTCCTCAAATGGGCCTTCAACACTGTCTGGTGAGTTAATTCACTGTCCTACTCTAGTTTTTATTGTTGACTTATTTCTTTCTCACTCTCTTTTAAATACTCTATAATGAGCATTTTGTTCCTCTCATTTCCAAACCCACCTTGTCAGGGTCACCAGCACTCTTCCTCTTGCCAAATCCAATGGCAAATTTTCAGCCTTCCTCTTACTTGACCTTTTAGCACCATCTCTCTGTTAACTGCCTCCTCCTTTTGTCAGCTGGCTTCCAGTACACTGCATTCCTTCTTCCTAGGTCACAGGTTACTCAGGTAGTCCTCAATTTCCTTTGCTAGATTTTTTTCCTGACTGAATGCTGGAACACCCCATGGTTCAGTCTTTGAACTGTACCTTGCCTTCCATCTAAACCAACTCCCTTCAAAATCTCATCCAGTTCCTCGATACAAAGATTAATCCCATATTTATCTCTTCAGTCCTGACTGTCCCTCCACCCACAGGCTTCCAAATGCTTATCTAACTTTACCACACAGATAGCTAATGAGAGTATCAAATATTCTCTAGATTTCCAAACCCTGGTGCCTCTATTGCCAATCTTCAAAATAACTCCATTATGAAGGTATTAATTCTACTTTCAAAATATAACCTGTTCTCATCACCTCCACATATTAAACCCAATTCCAAGCCACTATTATCTTTAGTGTGAACTTCTGAACTAGTTCTCTGATTAGTCTTCCTGCTTTCATTCTTGTCCTCACTGCCCACATAGCACTCACAGTGACCTTTAAACAAAGATCCTTTACTTATCTGCAAAAAATCAGCCAGGGGCTCAATATCACACTTAGAATAAAATCTCACCGCTTGCAATGGCCAACAAGGTCCACATGATCTGATCTCTGCCTGTTTCTCTGACCTTGCCTCTAATTTCCACTTTCAATGGCCACAATGGCCTTCTTGCTGATTCTCAAACAAGTGAAGCTTAGTTTCTCTCAGGATCTTCTGTTCCCTCTGCCTGAACACACATTTATTTCCCTGATTTATAGCCAACTTTATTCAGGTCTCAAGTCAAATGTTACCTCCCTTGAGCTATCATTCCTGGTCCTGACCTATGAACATAGCAAGCTGTCAATAGATATGTGCTTGCCAGAGATACTTATCGAAGTTTAACTGTAAAAGAGTAACTGGGAAAAAACACAATTCAAAAAATAGATAAAAGCATTGTCCCCAAAAGAGACCAGATCAAAGGTTTTATTAAAAAAAAAAAAAAGAGAGAGAGAGAATGTTAAAAAAAAAAAGAGTGGTAAATGGGAGATGGGAGGGAGGTTTCACTGGGAACACAGACATAACCTTCCTGTTCTCCCTAGGTCTCAAGCCTTCTTTCCACAGGCCTTTGAAAAGAGCTTCACACAAACATCTCAAAGTGCTGCCACCTACAGATCAGCTGTATTATTAGTAGCAATAGCTGACATTGTGTGACGAGCCCTTATTCACCTGAGCTGTCTTCCTGTCATGGTTCTCGTCACTATCCAGGGCTCCTTTCCTTGCTCCAATAAGAAAAATACATTTGGCTTAGGGACTGCATATCCAGCTTAAAATAAAAGAGATGATACATAGTCAGGCTAAGGGATTCCCAGATTCAAATCCAGTCCATTGGCTATCAAAGAAGGGAGACACTGATAGGAAGTGACAGACAAAGATGTGACAATCTAAAGGATGAGAAATAAAAAGGCAAACAGTGGAGCTGTCCATTCCTACTTCCACTCAAACTTAAGCCTTTCCTTAGGGAATGGAGATCAGAAATTGACAATGAATGAGGCAGAAATGATGGGGAACAAATTCTGAATATTATGTAGGATGATCTTACCCAATGAGATCAGGTTGCTGTAGTTCTCCAACATCACATCCCTGTACAAGTCCCTCTGAGCAGGGTCCAGGCATTCCCATTCCTCCTGAGAGAAGTCAATGGCCACATCCCTGAAAGTCACCAACAACTGAAACAACAAATCCATCATTTGTGAAAATATGGCAATGATTCTGAAGTGAAATGAGAAGAAAATGGAGGAGGTAACTGAAGGAAGCAGGTAACACAAAACAACAGGAAATTGGTTGCCTAAACCATAGTATTAACATGATTCTCTATCATTCCTGTTGCCACAGATAAAAATTCCTCTGTACAACAGAACAATTCCATTATTCAGAAAGGTCTGAGAATTTAAAAAGCCAGATGTGTGCAATTTCTCATTTCAATAAAATACTGCATGCATCTATTTCACAGCAGATTTTAATTGCACAGATTAGGCTTTCAAATCCTTAATAACTAGTATGTTCTCAATAAATACAAGTTCTTGCTCTCCCTTCTGCCTTTAAAGAAAAAGACTTTTTCCCAAACAATGTTTACCAAATCTCTAGGTTAGAAAATAAAATTTGAATATAACCTAAGAATTTTTTGAAGATTCAGATTCATCAAGTTACAATATAATGTTACAGAATAGAATGGACATATGATATTTCTGTTTTATATACAAAATGATCTGCTTATTTGGGAGTATCTGAATTAGACAAATTCTCTAATGACTTGAGCTCTTCGAATCTATAATTCTTAAGACAGTATGCATCTGGCTTGTTTTACTTGCTCCTACTTTCCATGTTCCTAGGCTACAGCAAGGTAGCCTAGGATGCCAGTACAGGTGCACAGAGACATCCCTCTGAACTGGAACATTATGGGAAATCCCAAGGTAAAGTTGACTATGATCATCCTCTCTCATTAGTTCCTGGGCAAGAGGGTTGTGGTAGGCAGAATAAAGGCCCCCCAGAAATGTCCACAACCTAATCCCTGAAACAGTAACAGTACTGACTCAATGTTAAAGAAAAGCTTGGTTGCTTAAATATAATTATTAATTTGCTTGACTTTGTAGATTATTCACTAAAATGGCCTCAGGAAAACAGGATCTTCAACAGAGATAAGAGAAAATATACAGACTAACAACTCTGGGAATGGGCTGACCAGCCTGATAAGAATAGGCTGACAGCAACTACAGAAGGCCAGAAAACACTGACCAAGAAAGCAATGCCCAAGAAAGCAATGACCTGAGACTGCACGTTTCACAAGAATGTTTTGATCATTTTTCCTGATTTCCCTTAGAAACCCCTGATATGGAGACACAACCCAGTGAAGTGGCTTTGAACACTAGGCCACTGCCTCCCCTGAGGTGCTGACTTCTTGAATAAAGCTAACCTTCCTTTCACCAATGCTCCTCTCTTGAGTTTTTGGCTTTCAAGTGACGAGTGGCCTGGAGCTGAGTTTGGTTACAAAACCTATATATACCTTACCTTACATGGCAAAAGGGACTTTAGAAAGGCAATTAAATTAAGGACCTTGAGAGGGAATTATCCTGGATTATTCGGTTGGGCCCAATGTAATCACATGGGTATTTATAAGTGATAGAGGGAGGCAGGTGAGTAAGAGGAGATGTGACAATGAGAGCAAAGGTCAAAATGTTGTGATTGCTGGTTTTGAAAACAGATGGAGGCCACAAACCAGGGGCCATGGACAGCCCTTAGAATCAGAAAAAGATAAGGAAACAGATTCTCCAGTCTTCTAGAATCTCCAGAAGGAACACAGCTCTATTAATACTTTGATATTAGCCCTGTTGGACTGATTTCTGACTTCTGACCAGCAGACATATAAATCATAATTGTATTGATTTAAGCCACTAAATTAGTGGTTATTAGTTACAGCAGCAATAGGAAACTATATCAGGAACAAGAGCCCTTCCTGCATAGGACCCAATTCCCATCCAATCTTAAAAGCGTCACAGAAAATCTTGCCACACCGAGACTAGAAATATCCAACAAAAAGTGCTGTCACTTTCAAGTGGAAAACCCAGGTTTGCAGAGAAGATCAAAGTTTGTCACATGTCACATTTAAACACTCATTTCTACTTCACCAAACCGTGGTACTAATGTGTACCATTCTTAAAAGGAGGTATTTCTGTTCCCTCAGAGCTCTTGGCAGAAGACTATGCATGTGGACAAAGTAGAATTACCTGCCGAATGAACATCTAAAAAGTGTCTGAGGAAGGGAGAAGCATTGAGGAGATGGGCTCTTTGCTACTACTACTTGCTAGAATGGGAGAGTAGTTTGGGAGCAGTTCCCTTAAGGGACCAAACAAGGCAGAAAATTCTGGGATAAATACATCTGGTATTCACATTATACAACAAAATGATTGTACTTCAAAAAGGAAAGAAACAGTAACTCACGTGGGGCATGGTTTTTTAGAACTGTCAGAACTGATCCGTTTTCTGGGTTCCTCTCCTGGAGGTGTGTGAAGTCCACAGAAGCCAGTGCTGCAGAAGGAAAAAAAGCCACAAGATTAGATTTGGCTCACAGCCCACAAAATTAACTCCTCAGAACTACCTTTATGTCCCCACTTTTGGGAGTTTGGAAAAAATCTCAGTCCTCCCACAAACCCAATGGAAGCCAGCAGAAGAAATTCAGGCCAGACCTTTCCTTAATCTCTATGTTAAACAGGATCCTAGGTGCCGCTACTTTTCCACAGAATCTTCTCCTCCACAATAGAACAGGGACATGTCCAGGGAGCCCTACACTATCCCCCTGGACCCAAACACTCAGTGAGGTGCTTTGCTCACAATCTTAGGAATGGGCTTCAGAAACCAAAATGTGGCCTCCTTTCAGATGTCATGAACATCAGCTAGACTCACAGACATTTGATAGACACATCAGGGTCAACAGATGAAAACAGTCTCTATCAGAACACAAATGCCTGAGTTCATGGAGTCACAGCCTCATCCTGATTTATGATTTCCAGAATCTTGCAGTCAAGCATACCCTAAGTCTCAATCATGACAATTCGTAATTTTCTTGCTTAAGCATGTGAGAGCCTCTTTCTGAGGCTATCTGGAGGGGTTCCACCCTAAGTCACCTCATTAGCATGACCTCAGATGCGATCAAAAGTGGTTTATTATGCACAAGAGACATTCTCATCACTCAAAATATTCCAAAGATTTTTAGGGACTCTGTGCCAGAAACAAAGAACAAATACCAAATTTATTTCCTTTTCGTGTTGCTGTTCAGATGGGATCTCTCTCTATTGCCCAGGCTGGAGTGCAGTGGTAGGATCACAGCTCATTACACCTTTGACCTCCTGGGCACAAGTGATCCTAAGTAAACCTCCACCTCAACCTCCTGGTAGCTGGGAACCACAGGTGCATGCCACCACAACCATTTAATTTTTAAAAATATTTTGTAGAAATGAGGGGCTTGCTGTGTTGCTCAAGATGGTCTTTACCTCCTGGGCTCAAGCAATCCTCTCGCCTCAGCCTCCCTAAGTGCTGAGATTACAGGCAAGAGCCACTATGCCCAGCCTGTATTTCTTATTATACTGCAAATACTAATGCAAAATTCTGAAATAAAATACTAGGAAACAAAAATCCACAAACACGTTTTTTTTAAAAGTCATGATTGACTTGGACTTGCCCAGTATCAAAAAGCTGATTTGATATTAGAATGTACACTGATATAATTCATGATGAAACCACCTTTGTAGAATCATAAACAATGAGAAAAATCTAACACGACTGGCTCCACTTTGCTTCTGAAATTACAGGCTAAAATTTTGTTTTACTTATTCTACTATGGAGGCTGAGATAACTATGAGAGGGATTTAGTTTACAGTTAAACTTGGAGGCAAGGAAAACTGACTCCCCTCCTTGCTTGGAGACTAGAGGCACATTCATAAAGCAAGGTTAAAATTATGGCAGAGGCTTGGATTTTACTAAAGACTGGGCATAAACAATGACTTGCCAGTGCTTAGTTTCTTTTTCTGTAAACTGCTTACTTCCCCAGTCACAATAAGTGTGGGTCACAAAATTTATAATTTTCTCAAGTACTCCTATAGATAATGACACATTCATGAAACCTAAAGAACTGGTCTTTGAGATATTTTTTCAGATTTAGCATTTTAGTAGGCCAAGAGATGCCACCTGTTCCTGAGAACTACCCCTACCAGCTCCTGGAAGTGACTCAGCTGTCTGAAAACACCATTAGAAGCTCCCATGATTTCATCACCAGCCAATCAGTTTCTCCAGTTCCCCAGCCCTCTGCCTGCCAAAGTACCCTTTAGAAACCCTAGCCTCCAAATTCTTGGCGAGATGGACTTGAGAGATTTCTTCCAATTCTCCTTGCTTGGATAGCCCTGAAACAATAACAATAATAATAATAATAATAATTATTATTATTATTATTTGAGACAGAGTCTCACTCTGTCACCCAGGCTGGAGTGCAGTGGCGCAACCTCGGCTCAATGAAACCTCTGCCTCCCGGGTTCAAGCAATTCTCCTGCCTCAGCCTCCCAAGTAGCTGGGACTACAGGTGTGCACCACCACACCCAGCTAATTTTTGTATTTTCAGTCGAAATGGAGTTTCACAGTGTTGACCAGGATGGTCTCGATCTCTTGATCTCGTGATCTGCCCACCTCAGCCTCCCAAAGTGCTGGGATTACAGGCGTGAGCCATTGTACCTGGCCCCTAAAATTATTAAATTCTGTTTTTGCTGCAATATCTGCTGTTCTCATTGGTTTTGGGGGAGCAACAGGCAGGAACAAACCTATCAGGCTGTGACAATGATAATAACAGATCTGTGGGGAAAAAATCATATTATTTCTGTAAGCGTCAAAAAACATTGGGAAAATTCACTATCCATTCCTGAAAAACACAAAAAATAGAAATTGATGGCTATTTTAACATGATGGAAACAAGGCAAGAATACTCACGACTTTCACTACCATCTAACATTATATGAAACAGTTTATCAACCAACGTAAAAAGACAATAAGCAATAAGAACAGGAAAAGAAGATGTGAAACCCTCTCTATATGCAGATATGATCACGTACCTGAGAAAAACCCATGACACTTAATGAAAACAGAAACCTCCAACAAGGAGAGAGATCAAAGATGGCCGATTAGCAGCAGCTCAGGATTGTAGCTCCCAGTGAAAGCACAGAGAGCGAGTGGACATCGCAATTTCAGACAAATTTTTGTTGCCCACAAACAGGGAGATTCCCGGCGGAGGAGCCACATGGGTCACCAGCATGACTCTTTTAGCCAGCATGGCTATTGTGCCGGCGCCCCGGCGCAGCGCTTCTCAGTGCACAGTATACGGGACTAGGTGCCCTTTTAGTCAGGCTCAGCTGGTCCCATCTCCACAAGGAGAACAGCAATTGGAAGCACTGAGGACTGAGAGTTTCACAGCAAGCACAGCTGAAACCAGGAAGGTCTAGCTCTGTGAGGAAGGGGCATCTGCCAAAGGAAAACTAAGAAACAGAAAAAACTTCATCACCAACAAGCCAGACGTCCACTCAGAGACCCAATCTGAAAGTCGGCAATTACAAAGACGACAGGTGGATAAATCCACAAAAATGGG
Organism: Cheracebus regulus; assembly: GCA_963574635.1. NCBI lineage: Eukaryota > Metazoa > Chordata > Mammalia > Primates > Pitheciidae > Cheracebus > Cheracebus regulus. The sequence continues at coordinate 32 of CAUYQU010025517.1, read as the reverse complement.
AAGAAACCAGTGTAAAAAGGCTGAGAACACCC
>CAUYQU010025515.1:0-48146 GCA_963574635.1 Cheracebus regulus | reverse complement strand
GATTGCTAGTTAAGGAAGTGGCATTAGGACAAGGTTTATAAGTGTTTTTAAAGACAGGATCAGTGACAGCATGTTGATACATTATGGGGAGTGATCCTATAGAGACTGAAAATTGAGAGATGCAGAAGAGCAAGAGGAAAGTTGCTGGAGCAATACTATTTGGAAAATGAGGAGGGTGGGATCTAGTATCCTCAGGCAGTGTGTAGGGAAAACTGTCTTTGTTTTTCCTCTACTCACAACACTCATCAACAATCATCAACACAGAAGAAGAATTTTGTGACCAAATATGTGGGGATTTATTCCTCACACACCAAGCAGCGGACACCAACTCAGTGTCCTCTAATTCAATTCTGACACTATCTACCCAGAGATAGAGTTGCAAGTCTGGCCTTTGGAACTTCTGACCAACCAGCTTCACGTTGGGTTTCTTGTTGTTGTTGTTGTTGTTGTTGTTGTTTTTGAGACGGAGTCTTGCTCTGTTGCCCAGGCTCGAGTGCAGTGGCATGCTGTCGTCTCTGCAACTTCCACCTCCTGGGTTCAGGCAATTCTTCTGTCTCAGCCTCCCGAGTAACTGAGACTACAGGCAGGTACCACCATGCTCCACTAATATTTATTTATTTATTTATTTATAGTAGAGATGGGGTTTCACCATGTTGACCAGGCTGGTCTCGTACTCCTGACCTCAAGTGATCCGCCCACCTCAGCTTCCCAAAGTGCCAGGATTATAGGTGTGAGCCACTGTACCTGGCCTCAAGTTGGGGTTCTTATAACCCCCTCTTTGGGTTCAATTAATTTGCTAGAGTGGCTCACAAGACTCTGGGAAACAGTTACTTACTGGTTTATTATAGAGGATATTCCAAGCGATACAGATGAAGAGACATACATAGGGCAAGGTATAGGGGAAGGGGCATGGATATTCCATGTCCTCCCTGGTGCACCAACCTCTAAGAACTTCCATGTGCTCAGCTATCTGGAAGCTCACTGAACCCTTTCCTCTTGAGTTTTTATGGAAGCTTCATGATTTCAGCATTCCTTCTCCTAGGGTATAGGGTCAGACCCTCTCATGGGAAGGTCTTAAGGCCCACAATCAGAAAGGCAGGAAAGCATTAGAGTCCTGCCTTGAAGCAGAAGAAGGTCAGAGTCCTGTTCCTGAGGCCTCACACACCCAACATTATCAGAAAAGACTAACAAGGGCTATAGGAGTTGTAAACCAGGAACCATGGATGAAAACCAATATATGTCATAACACCACACACAGACTTGACTTTGAAATGGAGCATGAAGGAAAGCAGAAATGTGAGTGAAGACACGGATAAATATTGAGGTGGAGGCTGGGTAAATTTCCTTCTGGCTGGTTCCATTTTCCTGAGGCAGTATAAACAAAGTCATCAGCTAAGAGTGGTTTGGAAGTGTGACAAGTGGCAGTTGTTGTGTTGGGAGTGTGTGAGATTGCTTATTCCAAGTTGGCCAGAGTTTGGACTACCTTCCTTCTCTGGGCAGGATGGTACTTTTGATGAGGCAATGAAACCTCAGTCATAAGGCACTGGGACACTGAGGCCAGCTCAAGGGTTTCAGGCATAATATGTTGTAACGTCATTTTCTCAATGCTCTGCCTAAGGTGGGATGTTGCAACTACCTGAATAGATTCAAGGAGGACCCAGAGCTGATGAGTTACACGTTTGGGCCAGGGAGGGAAGCAGTAGGCATAGCAAAGTGTTGCTCTGAGGGAAGGGATGTCCTGATCTTTTCTACTATTCTACTTTGGAAATTAAGGGTCTTTGGTAACAGACAATAATCACAATCTTCTGTTCTTAATTTAGGACAATGTCAAAAAACTTTCCTCTTATATTTTATTTATTTATTTAGATAGATAGTGTTTGTATATTTTGCAAATGTGTGTATGTGTGTGTTTGCATATATAAATATAAAATACATATATGTGAAGATGTAGATAGGAGAGGCAATAGAGCAAACATGGTTTATGGACAAAAGGAGCTTTATACATGGGATTTGTAGACTTACATTGTCCCCTTCCTCATTGCAGATATTCAGATCAGGTCCAGGGAGGGGCATGGGGACCTTCCTTAAGAAGAATAATTGCAAATCTGTTACCACCATCTTTCCTACCTATCAGAAGTCTTGATATGTTACTGTCAAGGGATTCTTAAGAGACAGAAACCATAACTAAAACTGGCTTTAAGCAAAAGATGAATTTATTGATTTGAATAGTAATAGTGGAACAACCTGATTCCAGGTACTATCTGATCCAATGTCTAGATGGATCATCAGAACCTGTTTCTTCTTATGAAACAACTCCATTTTCATTTTGGCTCTCTCCTTATGAGGTGGAGTTTTCTGAAAAGTAGATGCCAAGACAAGATTAGATATGGTTATGGTTTAGGTGTCCATGTATCAATGCAACTCAGGCCCTGTGTCCAGTAATTTTTAGAATGTCAAGTATTCATCTGTTAGTGTACAGATACCCTAGTAAGTGGTGGTAATTTCCTTTGGGGAAGGACTGGTAGAATTATAGTATATATTTGTAGCAATGTTGCAGAGTCCCTTCTAGAGACCTAACCACCTTTTCATTCAGTGGGTCTGGATCTGAAAATTAACTTAAGTTTTGGAAGTGAATGATATGGTTTGGCTGTATCCCCACCCAAATCTCATATTTACTTGTAGTTCCCATAATCCTCATGTGTTGTGGGAGGGACCCAGTGGGAGGTAATTAAACCATGGGGTGGTTATCCTCATGCTGCTGTTCTCATGATAGTGAGTAAGTTCTCACAGGATCTGATTTTCATAAATGGCTTTTCCTTCTTTGCTCAGAACTTCTTCCTGCTGCCATGTGAAGAACATATTTGCTTCTCCTTCCACCATGATTGTAAGTGTCCTGAGGCCTCCCCAGCCATGTGGAACTATGAGTCAATTAAACCACTTTCCTTTATAAATTACCCAGTCTCAGATATGTCCTTATAGCAGCATGAGAATGGACTAATATAGTAAATTGGTACAGGTAGTGGGGTACTGCTGTAAAGATACCTGAAAATGTGGAATTGACTTTGGAATTAGGTAACAGGAAGACGTTAGAACAGTTTGGAGGATCAGAAGAAGACAGGAAGATGTAGGAAAGTTTAGAACTTCCTAGATACTTGAATGGCTTTGAGCAAAGTGCTGATATGGGCAATGAAGTCCAGGCTGAGATGTTCTCAGATGGAGATGAGGAACTTGTTGGGAACTGGCATAAAGATGACTCTCACCATGTTTTAGCATAGACTGGTGGCATTTTGCCCCTGTCCTAAGGATCTGTGGAATTTTAACTTGATAGGAATGATGTACCGTTATCTAGTGGAATAAAATTCTAAGCAGCAAAGCATTCAAGATGTCACTTGGGTGCTGTTAAAAGCACTCAGTTTTATGTATTCACAAAGATATGGTTTAGAATTGGAACATATGTATAAAAGAGAAGCAGACCATGAAAGTTCAGAATATTTGCAGCCTGACAATGTGATAGAAAAGAAAAACCCAATTTCTGAGGAGAAATTCAAGCTGGCTGTAGAAATTTGCATAGTAATGAGGAGCCAAATGTTAACTACCAAGATGATGGGGGAAAATGTCTCCAGTATATGTCAGAGGTATTCATGGCAGCCCTTCCCATCACAGGCCCAGATGCCTACGAGGAAAAAGTGATTTTGGCCAGGCCTAGGGCCTTGCTGCTTTGTGCAGTCTGGAGATGTGGTGCCCTGCATCACAGCTGTAGCTAAAAGAGGCCAGTGTAGAGCTCAGGCTATTGCTTCAGAGGGCGCAGCCCCAAGCCTTGGCAGCTTACACATGATATTGGGCTTGTGGGTACACAGAAATCAAGAACTGAGGGTTTGAAACCTCAGTCTATATGTGTCCAGGCAGAAGTTTGCTCCAGGGGTGGAGCCCTCATGGAATACCTCTGCTAGGCCAGTGCAGAAGGGAAATATAGGGTTAGAATCCCCACAGAGTCCCCCCTGAGGCACTGCCTAATGGAGCTGCAAGAATCAGGCAACAATCTTACAGACCACAAAATGATAGATCCACCAACAGCTTGCATCATGCACCTGGAAAAGCTACACATACTCAATGCCAGCCCATGAAGGCAGCCAGGAAGGGGGCTGTACACTGCAATGCCACAGGGGTGGAGGTGCCTAAGGCTATGGGAGCCCACCTCTTGAATTAACATGAACTGATTGTGAGACATAGAGTCAAAGGAGATCATTTTGGAGCTTTAAGATTTGACTGCCTTGCTGGATTTCAGAATTGCATGGGCCCTGTAGCCCCTTTGTTTTGGCTAATTTCTCCCATTTGGAACAGGTGTATTTACCCATTGTATCTAGGAAGCAACAAACTTGCTTTTGATTTTACAGGCTCATGGGCAGAAGAGACTTGCCTTGTCTCAGATAAGATTTTGGACTTGGACTTTTGAGTTAATGCTGAAATGAGTTAAGACTTTGGGTGACTGTTGGGAAGGCATGATTGTGTTTTGAAATGTGAGGACATGAGATTTGGAAAAGATCAGGGGCAGAATGATATGCTTTGGCTGTGTCCCCACTCAAATCTTACCTTGAATTGTAGTTCTCATAATCCCCACATGTCATGGGAGGGAACTGGTGAGAGGTGATTGAATCATGTGGTTGATTACCCCCATGCTGCTGTTTTTTGATAGTGAGTGAGTTCTCATGAGATCTGATGGTTTTAAAAGGGGCTTTTCCCTCTTTGTTTGGTACTTCTCCTTCCTGCCGGCAGATGAAGAAGGACATGTTTGCTTTCCCCTCTGCCATGATTATAACTTTCCAGAAGCCCCACATCCATGCTGAACTGTAAGTCAGCTAAACCTCTTTCCTTTGTAAATTACCCAGTCTCAGGTATGTCCTTTTAGCAGTGTGAGAATGGACTAATACAGTGAGCCAGGGCCCATGACTGTTTATTGGGGCCATTGTCCTCAGCTTACTTACTACTCCTCAGTCCTTGCCCTTTTCTGGTTGTGGATGTTAAACATCACCCTTGCTGGCCACTTCCCTGATTTGCCCCTAGAGATGCCATGGTCTATTAACCATCTCCATACCCTACTTTGGGACAAGCTTCCATTGACTGCCCCTCTGATCTTGGTGATTGTGAGGTTCTGGCATCTTTCATTTAAGTGCCATGACCTGATCACTATTACTTTGGAGGCCCCAGTATTCCCATTGTATATTAACAATCGCAGCTCTGTGACTGCCTCTATTGTCAGTCTTGTACTGCAGAAGAAAGCTACTGTACTTCTCAGTGATGCAAGTGCCCTTCTTACCAGCACATTCCTGATTGCCTTGGTGAATGGTGTTTCCTCTGGACCCTCCCCTGAAACATAGTTATCTTGTAGTTTTTCTGACTTCACATAATATAGTCGCTCCAGCAAGCCTACTTCTCCTTCTCAGCCTTTTTTATTCCTTCCTCTTCCTCCTGCCTAGGCAACTCAGGCATTTCCACTTTGCTCAGTGTTGGATTACTTTCTTAGGCTTCAAAGAGCCATTCTAAAAATGAGTTTGTGCCATCCTCTAGATCTTACCAGGCCATTAAACTTCATGTCCTACAAAAGTACTTCCAAGTCAAAGAAACCTTGCTTGTTCAGTTTCATATTCCAACCCCCTGTGCAAACACCCTCAAAATTCAGTATCAGTTGTCTTCATTGGCTAGTTGTACCTTGGAATATGATTTATTTCCTCCCTTATCAGGCCCAGCATGTCCCCAAGTGGATTTAACCCTAGGGTTATTGGCCTAGCAGCCAAGAGATGAGGTAGGGGGTGCTCCTGAGAGGACATCTATTAAGATACCCTTATTCTGTTTTCCAGCATAAGGGTCAGTCACACCTGAAAGTTCTTACATTCCTGAAGGGTCTGCAGAGTCAACATTAGGAGTATCCATCCATTCACCAAGACTATCAGGAATGTGCTGGTAAGAAGGGCACCAGTCTCACTAAGAAATTCAGCAGCTTCCCTCTGCAGGCCAAAACTGGCAGTAGAGACAGTCACAGAGCTGAGCTTATTAACGTCCATGGGGATAGTGGTGTTCTCAAAGTAATAATGTTTCACCGCAGAAGCTGTTTCAGGATTTCATGTTTTCCCACCAAAGCTCTAACATTTAGCATACAGCCCTGCCTGGCTGGTTTCATCTAAATGTCTCTAGAGCTCTGTAACTATCATGTCCTCAATTTGCTGGTAGCTGTGTCTACTCTTCTACTACAGGAGATAAGGGCTGCCAAAGATATCTTCTAGCTTTCATACTTAACCTTTAACTGCCAATCAAAGATACATGATTTCTCATTGTCCCTCTGCAAGGCATCAGTACTACTCTGTAACCAATCAACTCTTGCAGGCAATGTCCCCCTATATCTTTCAAATGCTTTGATTATTACATCAACCAGGGGAGTCCCCATTACCAGTTTGTTTTCCTACGTAGAAAACATTTCATCACCATGAAATCTTTAGTAGTGCCATCTCTTTCTAGGAGCTATCCATACTCTACATACTGCACAATATGGCATCTTCTTTGCCCATCGGATAGTAAGTAAGCAAGTCTCAAAATTTTATCTTACCACTGGTTCTCTCAGAACACTCTCACAAGCATTTGTATTAGCTGAGTTCCTTTGAGATCTCCTAAGATGGGATTAGAAGTCCAAGAGGTTTACTGAGCAAACAGAAAAAATAAAGGGGAAGCAACTAGTGCAAGTGGGAAGCTTCAAATATCAATGCAGGTCTGACACTGGTGAAGAAGAGAGAGGAAAGAAGGAAGGAGAATTTGGTTGGTAGAGTTTCAGATTGCAGCACAATTCTAGGAAAGTTTCAACCACCTTGATGGGGAATTCTCAAGCCAAAATCTCCCACTAAAAGTATCCCACATTAGAACACCTTCCATGTTTAGTCTTGGCTGAGAGTAGCTTGTAGGAAGCATGGCCTTGGGATGTATATGGTGGATAAATGTGAGGCACAGTAGCTGAGTCCATCAGTCAATTTTGCTTTGAAATGGGCATTTTCATGGCCATATTCCACATAATCTTTTATTATTATTATTGTTATTATTTTGAGACAGAGTCTTGTTTTGTCACCCGGGCTGGGGTTTAGTGGTACAATTTTGGTTCACTGCAACTTCTGTCTCCTAGGCTCAAGTGATCCTTGCACCTCAGCCTCCAGAGGAGCTGGGACTATAGGTGCACACCACCATGCCAGCTAATTTCTTTTGTAGAGACAGGGTTTCACAGTGTTGCCCAGGCTGGTCTTGAACTCCTGGACTCAAGCAATCTGCCTGCCATGGCCTCCCGAAGTGCTAGGATTATAGGCGTGAGGCAATGCGCCCAGCTTCTACATAGTCTTATGATGGCTTTTAGCAGCTAGAGAGACTAGGTCCTTTCAAGTTTGAATCCAGAGGAAGATGGACATCTTTATCCTAGCATTCCTAGCAAAAGCTCTGAGATTGACTTGGATTAGGCCAGCCTAGGTCCTGTGCCCACCCCTGAGCCAGGCATGGTGGCCAGGGAAGGTTTATGCCCTGCTTTGCTCAGGTGTAGTTTTCATGTTCTACTTCCAAGGTAAGAGTTGGAACTCCACCCATACCATGATAACTGAGAGGCAGCGAGGGGCAGATCTCAAAGAAACAATATGCACATAGAATATGTGTATTTTTCATTTTAATGACTGCTGTAAGGTTGTTTTCTAAAGACACTGTAACAATTCACAGTTCCACCAAAAAGTATGAGTACCTTTTCCCCCTACAACTTTATCAACAATATCTTAGCTATCTTTTTAAATGCTTGCCTCCTGGTGTTTACAAAGTGATAGCTCATTATTAGTTTTAATTTATAATTTCCTAGTACTAGTGTTTTTAAACTATTTTTTTTCACATATTCACTGTCTATTTGGATTTGCTTTTCTGTCAATGGATTCCCCACATCCCTTGTCTATTTTCCTATTGTTTATCTTTTGTCCTTTTTTTTGTCAGCTTATAAAAGCACTTTTTATGTTATAGCTAATAACCCTCTGTCTGTCCTCTGCATTGCAAATGAGTAAAGAAAGAGTAGCCTGGAACTCTGAACATGTTATCCTCCTCCATCTTTATTGTCCGTATTAGTAGACCCATAGTCCTCAGGATGCAGTCCAGATCAATATGCCAGGACTACTATGGGACAACTCCATCATTTATTTTTTTAATTATTATTTTTTATTTTTTTAAAGACAAGGTCTTTCTCTGTTGCCAAGACTGGAGTGCAGTGATGCAATCATAGATCACTGCTGCCTCAAACTTCTTCGCTCAAGCGATCTTCCCCACCTCATCATTATTGAAAAACAAAACAAGATAATCCCTGGTCAAGGACAAGTTTTCATCACCCACCTCTACCCATTCCCTCACACACACACTGAGGCAAGATTGCCCAAATTTCAGTCATTCTGGAACCACCACCCCAATTTTTGCCATATCCTTTAAGTTGTGTACTATTTATATTTCTGGAAATTGTCCTTTTTCACACAGATTTATTTTAAAAGCATATACTGTTGCTCTTGCATCAGTGTAACTACTGGTTATCTTTTCCCAATACTCATTAAAATAAATTTGTAACTATGAAAATAAAAGACATTTGTGTACTACCCAAAACATACTTACCTTTGGGAAACTGCATTAGAGCATGTCAAGAGGATCACCAGGCTAGTTAGGGACAAGATCAAGGATTTACAGAGCTGTGAATTTCATGACCTCACCACTTACTGATTGCACAACCACTCCCATGGAGTGCCGTGGGTGGTAGGTTCATTTACATCAGAGAAAAGGCAGCATGGAAGAATGCAAGTGCTCTATACATATTTGCAGTGGAAATGAGAATCCAGGTCTTTCTCCAAAAACAACACTGTAGTAGGGAAAAGGTGTTGGTCTGGCAGAAACAGACCTCAGTCAAGTCCAGTGGACCTACTGTACATGATATTCAGGGCCCAGAAAGCTGGAGCCCAGTGCTGACCAGGATTGTGCTATGAACATTCCACATTCTGGCTAGAACATTAGGGATTCTAAGGTTCTGCTGATTATGCTGGGGTCCAGGGCTTGAAAGTGGCAGCCATAGAACCCAGGGCTGTGGTAGGTCACAGTCCCTGAGTGGGTCTCAGTGTCCAACACTGTAGCTGGTGCCTGCCAGGTTCCCAGTGGCAAGGGTCACCAGGTCTGAAAAGAGATGTGCTGGCTGCGGGCATGGGGCCAGATCCTCCTGTCAATTTTTCTCTCCCTCTTTCTCATCCAATTGCTTATCAGCTTCTCAGAGAATGGTTTTTTTTTTACAGCCCCAGGAATAATCAGAAACCAAGAGATGAAACTGAAGAGGATGAGTGATCTGGAGCCCTGAGTTGGGTGCCCATGTGTTCCAGCATTGTTTTTCCTTTTAATTGTGCCATCCGGGTGCACTAAAATTTTCATCTCAAAAGTTGTCATTTGGTGTTGATGGGAAGATATTTTAAATGTTCTAGATGGTTTTGGTGAAACTCAGTTAAATTGGACTCAGATTAATTTGCTTTATCTGAAATGCAAAAGGTGGATTCAAACAGTTTTAAATTTGAAGAAAAGCATGGTTTCTCTCACTTCACTTTTTGCATGACTTATGGCATATAAGCTTTTTGTTGTGAATAAACCAATGGATTTTGTTCTAATCAGACCCACTCAATGGTCATAGCTCCTCTTTTTCAGTTTTTAAAGGTCTTAGCTAATAAAATCCTTTATTTGTTCTTTTTCATAAAAAAAAAAATTACTTCAGTTTGGAGGCTTCTCGTGGTTTCCCTCCCCAAATGAAAAAATTTTGAAATGTTAAAAGTCATGGTGAGTTAAATTCATGAACCTGGAAATAAGGTTTTTAGTATCCTAAATTGGAACCATATAGATAAAATAAGGAACAGAATTTGAATTACTTGGAAAGTGCCCTGTAAAGCCAAGATTGCCATTTTTTACAAAGACTAGGAGACTGAATAATTACTGCTGTCTGGTTTCCAGAGTAGAAAAGAATGTTAGTATCTGTAAGCAAGTCATTCTTCCTTACTAAAACCAAACCCACAGTTCTCAGCGTTGCACTGAAATAAGAATCTCCTTTGAGGGGGTAGGGTTGGGGGAGGCTGAAGTAAAAGACCTAGCTTGTTTTCTTTGGTTTCGTCTTTCCCACAGATTTCTCTTTTTTAACTTCTTGGTCACCCCTATACGTACTCTAAGATAAACAGTGTTCCAGTGCCGTCCTGGCCCCTTCTCCCAACACACAGCACCTAAAAGCATGGGCCCAAGCATAGAAACAAATTCTTCCTTTTGTTCCCTAGCAAAATGGACTCATACTGGAAATTTTCAAAAGACTTTATCAAAATGATGATGAAGAACAAAAAAAAAAAAAAAAGCAAACAAAATAAATCAAAAATCACAGATAAGATAGTCTCTAAAGAGTGAAGTTTCTGATGCTAGCTAGCCCACTTCTAGGACTGGACAGCTGGAGTCCCTGTTTCTGAGGAAACAGCTGGCCACTGCCTGGGAAGCCTGGTTCAACCCGTCAAGGGCCTCCCCTGAGTGTTTGCATCTTAGGCTCGGGCCAGTTCCCCTTTGTGCTTGCATTTAATCTTCCCATCTAATAAGGATATGGTTTCTTAGACATCATGATACTTTTCACTTCCAAAACTGAGAAGGGGCTTTGAAGCCTTCACTGAGATCCTCATCTGCATCCTGGACTTTGCCCGAAGTGACAGGCAACAGACAGGACTTTGTGAAGGATCGCACATCAAGTGAGACCCTTCCTAAGCAGGTTGCTTTGATCCCCAGGGCTTCTAACTCTGATGTTCATATACATTTGAGAGTTTAATAATCAATATCTCAAGAAATTATAGTAAGCACTTGATGGAACTTTGGGTTAATCTAGAATCTAATGAATGGATTAAAAACTGTACTAAAACCTAGAGAAATTTTTCTGCTAGAAGTAACCAGACAACAAAGGAACATAGTGCAAAAAATAAGTAGCAACTAAGGAAAGAACTGGAAGATTCTGGATCAGAACAGATTAGCACAGCATGGCAAGACTCCAAATGTTACCACCCCCTCCCTTAGAGGTAACTAGCGAGTCACTATAATCCAAGAATTTTTATTGATTCTCCCAAATCTAGAAAGAAACAAGTTGAGTGGGTATCCTATTCTTTATCTTATTCTAAAGATGAGAAGAGAAAATGGCTACTGAGGAGAAGTAAGTGGAATGAGGACCGAAAGAGAGAGGGTCTGACTCTCTGATGGAAACTCAGGTTCCTGAGTTATAAGCTGGATTTGAGGGCAGATCTAGAGTCCAAAGGGATACCCTTTGTGGAAATGGGAAACACCTCTGATAAGCTCTAGCAAACTACACATTGGAAAATGACAAACCCCAAAAGAGAGAGCAGAGCCAGATATTCTCACAAAGTTTGACACAGCCTCATCTGAGTTCTCCCCTTTGTCAAATGCTGAAAACAATGGAGTGAATAGAACATAAAATGCCATAAAATTGTAGCTTCTTGAAAAAAATCTCAAGAGTAGTGGTAAGGTGGTTAAGATCTCACGTACATTATGTCAGAAAAAATAGAAAGTGTGAACAGAGCTACATAAGCATTAGTAGAATGGAAACAATACAGCAACTATGTAAACCTTGCACAGCAAAATAAATAAAGGAGTATGTGATAGCATGCAAACCATCCCTCCACACACACACCAAATAATCTATCCTAGAAGAAAACACAGCTCAAGTAACATGAAAATTTCCCTACAAGTGCTTTGAACTAGAAAACAAATGAGAAATAGATTCAGTGAAGCAAGCCTTAAAGTCAAGACAGTAAGATATCAGAATGAGATGAGAAGGCAGATAGCTCCAAGGAAATAAATTGAAGGCCAAATAATTTTAATATAAGGTAGGGCTTCTGAGTTTTCTCTCTTCATTTGTTTATTTCTGCTAATGGTGAACACACCGAGAATATTTGTCACATACTCTAAGCCAACTTACTGTGGTGGTCTCTGGTAGCTGCTTTATTCCTCCATCCTTTAGCCTAGGAGGAGCCTTTATCTGGGAGGAGGTGGGACTTCACTTTCTTTCCACTGGTAGACTCTTCAGCCTCTTTCATCACCTGCATACCCAATTTTAGTACTAAGTTCCCAGTGTTATGTATACACGAGCAATTTCTGTTTTCCTGGTTGGATTCCTTACTTCATATAGCCATCTTTAAGACAAAAAGTACTTTAAGATTTTGACTATCAGGCAGGTATTAGGAGGATTAGAACATTGATGCTAAGATTTAAATGCTGCTGGGGAACCAGGGGAGAAACCTGGTTTATCACTTCTGGCTGAGGTAAAGAAAAGGGGGAGATGATAAAAATCTCAGGCAAGTTGAAGGGGAATCTGAAAACATTAGAAACTTGTAACTTACTTTCTAGAGTTTACTCCGAGTCCACTGGTCTCTTAGATAATATGAGGCTAATGTGGCTCTTAAACAGTAGGTAACAGTAGCAAATGGACTCAAGGACCACGTGTCAGAATCCCTTGGACATAAGAATTTTGTAAGGAAAAGAGTAAAAATCCCTAAAATTCCAAATATAGGAGGTGGAGTACAGGCAAGGCAGCTCTTACGAGAGCTGGCAGAATTGAAGAGGGATAGGTCTTTCCCGGGAAATACTAGACCACACATCTAGAAACCAAGCAGGACTGCAGATGCTAGGCATGACACTCCCTAAGAAGGGGACAGATGAGATTCACATGGTGAGGCTAGCAAGGAAGAGGAGGAGACTCAGGACAGTCACACCCGAGTGCCACGGTAACACATAGCCTTTGCTCCCAGAAAAGTATAGCATCCTCAAGGTAAAGGGGAAGAAGTGAACCCTAAATTTCGCTTAGTATTTATTCAAAGGAGGATGAGTTAATTGACTGAACTTAACTTTGCAGGTTTATAGTTTTCTGCCACTAGCAGAAATGGGAGATTTGACGTTATGGTGAATTGTGATGTAAAACTGAATTCTGATATTGAGAGGCCTAGATCAAATTCCACCTCTTCTACGATGCCTTCTTTAGTCTACCCAATCTGAGTGAATAGTTGCTCCTGTACTTAGTTGCACCTCTCTGATAGTACCTGTCTCACGAGAGAGGCAGAAGAGCACAGTTATCAAGGGCAGCAGCTCACACTGCCTGGATTCCTCCCAGCTCTGCTGCTTACTAGGTACATGCTTTCTGTGTCACAATTTCCTTATCAGTAAAATGAGAATAAAATAGTATCTTCCTGTAAATGGTTGTTGTGAGGACCAGATGAGTTAATCTATGTTATGCGCTCAGAACATTGTCTGGTACATGGTAAGTTTTCAATAAATATTATGTAGTCACGTGTTACTTAATGACAGAGGTGTATCCTGAGAAATGCATAGTTAGGCAATTTCATCATTATGTGAATGTCATAGACTATACTTACACAAAACTAGATTGTATAGCCTGCTATACACCTAGGCTAAATTAACCTATTGCTCCTAGGCTACAAATCTATACAGCATATTACTATGCTGAATACTGCAGGCAATTGTAACACAATGGTAAGTATTTGTGTATCTAAACTTACCTAAACACAGAAAGGACACAGTAAAAATATACAGTATTTCCAGCTTCATCCATGCTGGAAATCATCCTTCTCAGCAAACTAACACAGGAACAGAAAACTAAACACTGCATGTTCTCACTCATATGTGGGAGTTGAACAATGAGAACACATGGAAACAGGGAGGGAAACATCACACATGGGGGTTTGTTGGGGGATGGAGAGCTAGGGGAGGGATAGCATTAGGAGAAATACTTAATGTAGATGATGGGGTGATGGGTGCAGCAAACCACCATGGCATGTGTATACTTATGTAATAAACCTGTACGTTCTGCACATGTACCCCAGAACTTAAAGTATAATAATAATACACACACACACACACACACACACACACACACACACAGTATTATAATCTGAAGGGTTCACCATCCTAGATGCAATCTGTTAACCAAGACATTGTTATGCAGCACATGACTAGATACAGATATAGAGATAGAGATATATATTATGACATTGCTGGAAAACAAGATGAGGGCCAGAAAATGTTAAGAATCCCTGAAAAACAGAAAGCAATTGAGATCAGACTAATGGAGAAAGCCACAGCCTAAAACACACATAAGAGAAGACTAATGGAAGAGTGGATTATGGAGTTGCTCTAAGCTCAGCAGCAGTGAATACAAAGAGCATGAGGGAGTTGTGGAGCAGCTGCCTGGGTGCTAATCTTAGAGCACTATAGCTGGTTGCCTCTCCACCTTCTCAATTGTGTCAAAAAGTAGGCAGCAGAGTTGCAGAGGCAACTGCCCCAGATTAACAATGAATGTGAATTATTGGCTTGGAAAGGCAGGAAAAGATATACTACCAACACACTGAACCTGGCAGCACGTCCCAATCCTCTCCCACACCACAGAGGTGGAAATAGCCTATATACATACACCTAAATCCTAACTTGATTGTGCTAAAACAATCAAGAATCATGAAATCCAACAAAGGAAAGAACCAATTTATTAAGACACATTTAATAGAGGGGGAAAAAACACCTTGAAATTAGAAATTTCTCTTACAGAAAATGGCAAGGACCAATAAGATTCCAAAGGAAATGACTAAGCTAGTAAGTAGATTGGCTTGCCACATCTCCATAGGTGCTAAAAGTAGACAGTGAGACTCAATGGATCCCTGCAAGACGGTTTATTACTCATAGCGTGGCCAACAGCAGGAGCATAAGCATGGTAGCACCAGTTCTCCTGCCCCCAAGTCCCATGGAACAATCAGATTGTGGCTATGAATACAGCCCGTTGCACTGCAGCTAAGGAACCCAGGGCTAAGAGCTTATGACTTTTTATAGCAAGCAGTGAAATATCTAGTCCCTAGGGAGTAATTGTGACTATAGTTACACTGTGGTTGCCTTGACCTACTTAATTGACTAGGTTACCAGATACAGAATAGGTGCAGGGTCAGAGGATGATTGTCCCAAGAAGTTTGGCACACTCAGCAAGGAAATTCAGAGATGCTCAGGGTCTAGGATGGATGCCTTTCTCAACACTATTGTTAATATTCTCACGGAGATATCCATGAAATGAGAACAAACTATTCTGGAAAAGATTACGAGTCTTGGAAATTAAAAATATAATCAGCATAAACATAGCTAAAGAGTGAGTTACCAAGCTCAATAACTGAGCCATTCAGAATGCAGTTCAAAAGAACAAGAGATAGAGAGTCTGTAGAAAAAAGAGACAAGAGTTCATGCCAACACTAATGTAACAGGAGTTTCAGGAGGAGAGAAATGGAAGAGAGGAACTAATGAAAGAAAAATCTACAGAAAAATATCTTTGGGCTGGGCGTGGTGGCTCATGCCTGTAATCCCGGCACTTTGGAAGGCTGAGGCAGGTGGATCACGAGGTCAGGAGATCAAGACCATCCTGGCCAATATGAAGTGAAACCCGGTCTCTATGAAAATATGAAAATTAGCTGGGCATGTTGATGTGTGCCTGTAGTCTCAGCTACTTGGGAGGCTGAGGCAGGAGAATTGCTTGAACCCAGGAGGCAGCGGGTGAGATTGCACCACTGCACTCCGGTCTGGCGACAGAGAGACACTCCATATATCTGTCTATCTAGATATATATATATAGATATCTTTAAAGTTTTGAAGAAAATGGTGTTGAAACTAGAACATATTAATAGACTAAGCCAGCTGTGCTCTAGACAGTATAAAAAATAAAAACATTTAGACACTTAAAAGAGTCAAAGAGTTTATCACTCACAGACATCTAAAAAAATACTCAAGAATATAATCCAGCAAAATGAAAAATGAATCCAAGGGGGAACGGTGGGATTCAAGAAAGAGTAGTAAGCAAATAAACTAGTAAAATGAAAAATTAATTCTAAATAATTTATTGTAAGTCAACAGCAACTTAAATATGTCTAATAATCATTAATAACTTTAATAGCAGTTAAAATTCCATCTGATTTCTGAAATCCATATGATGTAGAAATCATATGGAAGTTTAACTGCTATTAAATTGTTAAAATTATTTAACTGGGAAGTGGTATGGGGAGGAACAGAAGAATAAAAACATATTGAGATCTTTGTCTAAGTTGAGACTGTAGATCCTGATTAAATGATGATAGAAAGATGCATATAAAATATTGCCCCAGATTTTTAAAGTAACAGCTCAAGAATATAAATAGAATATGTATTTTGAGGCCACTAGAGGAAATAAAGGAATAAAGAATAAATTGTTGGAATAGGATATGCCTTGCAAATGCTATTGAAAATGAAAGCAAGTGTAGCAATATTATGTAAAACAGAATTCAAGTCAAAGAAATCATTAAATCAAAGAAAAAGTGATATTCCATATTGACATATAGTACAGTACATGAAGATGGCATATTCCAAACTTTTATTCACCTAACAACAGTTTTAAATAGATGTATTAGGTAAATAAAATATAAGAAGAGTTTTAATATATAAAATCTTATTATTTTCATATAGTCCCCATTGTTTTTTTCTCTTAGTGGTCCTTGAAAAATTTTTCCTTGCAGATAGACTTTATTTTTGTATTATAAATTTATTGCAATACCAATAAAAATGTTTTGTTTTGATATTTGGCATAATATATTTTGATGCCAGGCATATCTATGCATTTGAAATTGTGATCCTTCATGGGAGAAGAGGATCATGGGTGGAACTTTATGGAATAGCAACATTTCAGACATTGGTAGAAGTGGAACCAGTTGAAGAAACTGAAAAAGAATGGCCAGAGATGTTCTAAGAGAACTAGGAGAGATGATGCAGAAGTCATGAAAAATGTAACAAAGAGCAAATAAGTAACCATATAGAAAACATACAATCAAACATCAGGGCTTTAGGGTGAAATAATCTGGTACCTGATAATGCCATGGAAATAGCTATAACCTCTTTCTTCAGGAATAGAACAGAAAAAAGAACCTACTGATTCATAGGTCCGCTGTAACCTCATTAGTTTTCTAACAAGGGCAAAAATGAGTATTAAAGAGATGGCTGTTTAGTTATACAAATGCTCAATCTAAACCTCTACTATGGAACAAGAGCAGGCCATTTACTGACATAATGTGTTGAGGAGGGAACTTCCTCTCTACAGTGCTCTTCACCAAAACTCATCCCCCTCTAATCATGAGAAAAGCATCAGACACATCCTTTGAGGGGCATTCTACGAAATATATGAAAGTACTGAGGATAGTAGTCCTCAAAACTGTCAAGGTCATGAAAAACAAGGCAAGAGTGAGACATTGTCGCAGGCAATGTGGTATTCTGGATGAGATCTTGGAACAGGAAAAGCACATTAGTGTAAAGACTAGTGAAATCCTGATAAAATCTGGAGTTCAGTTAAAAGCCATGTGCCAGTGCTAGTTTCTTAGTTTCAATAAATGTACCATGGTAGTGTAAGATATTAGCAATAGGGAAACTGGGTAAGGGATGTACAGGAACTCCCTGTAGACTCTCCACAATTTTTCTGTACATCTGAAATTATTCCAAAATAAGTAGTTTACAAAAAAGCTGTGGGAAGCACATAGAGCTCGGAGAACAGTGTCCAAGTCATGTGTCCTCTGTTTCCCTGCTTCTGCCTCCCAAAAGGAGCCTGAGGCCAGCTGTTCTTCACATAGCTGAAGCAGCAGAATCTTTCCCATTCACCTTGCCTTTTCTTTCACTCAGCTTTCCCACGGGTATTTCAAGGATACTTTCAGCTAGGAGGAAGTAACATTCAATAGGACTTAATTTGAAAACTGAACTGTAAAATTTTTTCCCCAGCCCAATCAGATCTGCATCCAATCAAACAATTTGAAATTAAATAGAAAGGTCTGACCTTTCCCACAGAGCCTGTGAACTCTGTCCCCAAAATAATAGAAAGAGTGACTTTATTGTTGCTGTATCACAAAACAGCTAGGACATTAATTCTAGACCCTTTATTTAAGAAGATGTTGCAGCAATAAAATAAGCCATTGAAATGCTTTTTTCCAAATTCCTAGTTTTTATTCTAGAACTTTCAAATATAAATCATACTGTTTGTTTTTCCATAAAACAAGAGGAATAAAAATCCTCATTTTGGAGAAGTTTTTAAAGCTGTGGCAAAAATAGATGGGAATTACTTTATATATAGATATATATTTAAAGGGTTAATTAGTTAAGTAGGAATATCTTGGCAATACCATCCTGAATAACAACACATGATATTTTAAAATACAATGGTGCTGCCAATTTGTTTTTCCTTACTGTGTTTTGGGCGTTGTTTTTTTTAGAACTTGGCTCATCAAAGTTGTATGATGCCATTTCATGTTTTTCCAAGAAATAGGAGAAAAGACTTAAGATTAAGAAGATTTATACAGTACCAGTGGAAGAAATGTCTAGATATGTGAAAATAATGAAGTAAAATGCTGGGGTGTGGATGAATATGGCTTAAAACAGAAATGACTAAATGAAATGCACTTTTACGTAAAATTGAGTAATAAAAAGGGTTTGAATTTATTTTTGTATTTAATATTTTTTTCTTGTAGGATGTGCTTTAAAGAAGAGTTGTCAGTTGTGCACAAAAGATAAGAAAGTAAGTTACCTTTCTTGTGAGGAAATTGTTCTGGGAACATTATAAAGTCACAATTTATAGTTATCATTTAAAAGATATGCTAAACTTTGTTTTACACAATTTTTATAATGGGAATGTCTCATAACAGTTATTAAGATCTATTTATGCATTTCAAACCATTCTTTGAGGATCTGGAAATAAACAGTGGAGATAATTGAGTACAAATATGTACTTCCTTCTGGAAAATTATACTTCAAAAAGAAAATAATTCTTTGCTTGAAAAATTATACTGAAATTTTGGGATGATTTTTTGTAAGTAAAGGAAAAGATGTATCTTTTGAGATGTGTTGACAAT
Source organism: Cheracebus regulus (assembly GCA_963574635.1). Lineage (NCBI taxonomy): Eukaryota > Metazoa > Chordata > Mammalia > Primates > Pitheciidae > Cheracebus > Cheracebus regulus. The sequence continues at coordinate 29,139 of CAUYQU010025515.1, read as the reverse complement.
TTCCTTCCCACTTCTATTTCCTAAAGACTAGAAAGAATGACATACCATTCCTTAACCACAGTGTGGCTGAAGCCTTCTTCTTTGATGATTAAATGTCTGAAATCATGCTCTTCATTTCAGATTTGGAAGAAAGCAGACATGCTATAAGTTATGAGAGAAATGACCACCTTGTGTCACAGACAGGCTTGCAGCAACCCTCTTAAAAATCACTGTAGTCTAACTTGTATCGGATAACTGACAACACTAAAAACAGTAGCTTGAAATCACTACTTAGAAAAGTATCACTCTAGTAGTTGGTATCACTCATAGTAATCTAGAGATACATCCTCTGCCCTGTCTTATCTTCCTCTAAGAAGATAAATGTCTATCACTCATCTACTTTAATGAGGCTCGCGGAATTCTCCACCCAGTTTCTACTACCATTGCTTTACATGCTTTCCATAGCCAGCAATGACCCAGGCATACTCTGTCTCAGTGTCCTGCCTTCCTCAACCCTGTGTAGTAAGACATCACTTCTGTGGCATCCCTGAACGCTGCGCAATCTACATTGGTGTTTATATTCTCACTCCCTTACACCATACCTACTCTTTGGCCTTAAGAAGACAAGACCATCCTCCAGTCCTTTAACACTCTTCTTTTCCCTTAAGTTTATTGGCCCTCTCCTATGGATTTTCTTCCCTCCTATGAATTCTCATGGCTGTTCACCTGAATGCAATATTCTTCCAGTTTTTGTTGTTGTTAAATGTTTTATAATGGAAGTTTTCAAATATACCAATGAAGAAAGCAATATAATAAAGCTTTATACCCCCAGGAGCCATCTTGGCCAACCTTTTTCTAATGTATGCTCTTCCTCCTGAAATGGATTATTTTGAAGCAAATGATGATATGAATACCATATCATTTTATTTAAAATATTTAAGCATATATCTCTAATCAACATTTTACTTTAAAATATTACAAGTTCATCCATGATCATACCTAAAAATTAACAATTTCTTAATATTATCAGGCACCCAGAAAATAATAAATTTGTCTTGTTGAGTCATTTTTGTTTGTTTGAATCACATTCATACATTGCAGTTGGTTGATACATACCATAAGTATCTTTGAATCTATATGTTCTTTCTTCCTTTTTTTTTTTTTTTTCTTTTTTGAAACTTATTTGATGGAGAAACTAGATTGTCCTCTCTGGTTTCTCATAGTCTGGATTTTGCTGGTCACATCCCAATGATGCACTTTTTATCATGTTCCTCTTTTCCCCTGTTCTTTTGTACTTATAAACTGATAATTAGATATAAAGGCTTTATCAGATTCTGTTTAATTTTTTGGTAGGAATGCTTCATGCTGAGAGGCCCTTGGAGGCAGATAAGGTTTATTGTCTAGCATTTGATGATGTTAGCAACCAACAATGTTCCTTACCTAGATCTATTACTTCCCTGGGAGTCGTAAAAACTATGTTTACTTTAATGGCTTTGCCCTCTTTTTTTTAAATTTTATTTTTTGTGGATACATAGTAAGTGTACATATTTATGAGACACATGAGATGTTTTGATACAGGCATGCAATGCATACGCCCTCTTTTTTATTAACTGCTCTGGATCCACGTTCTACAGCTCTGATTGGTCCTTTGGTTTATATTTTCCTTTGCTGTGCATTACTAGCTGATTGCTGCTTGAGCATATTTCATCAACATCTGCATTAGTACATCTACAAAGTCACAATTTCTGGTCTCACCTGAGCCCAAATATTATCCATCCTTGCTTTTGGTTAGTAACATTGCCTAAAATTTCCCACAGCAGCCATTCCCTCATCCCATCAATATCAACAGATGTATTCATCTCCAATTTTATGGAAAAAATTGAGGCCTTACATATAAACATCATTCCCCAACTGATAACATTGCTGTCATTTTTACCCAACATTACTTATTCTTATTCTTCCTTTTAGAGGAAGAATACCTCCTCTACTTCCCCTATACCTCTCTTTCAGACTTGAACATGTACATTTTTGAATTGTAATTCATATTATTTGAATTGTTTTTATGTTCACCTTTTCCTTGTTCTCATCTCCTCGTGGACAAAGTCCATGTTTTATTCATCTTTGCATATCTAACACCTCACGTATTTCCCACACATGGCAAGCATTCAATAACTATTGAATTAACTCTTGACCCATTCAAAGAAGGGTAAATTAATTCACTATATTCTATAATGTAACAAAGTAGAGAATTTAAAATTTTTAAAAATATCAGTCATTATGAAAACACTTGGAGTATGTGTATTTGAGTGTAATTTTAAAAATATTTCCATTACCTCATAGAAATGAACTAAGAGACAATTCCACATGGTCAACAAGAATTAGGGTGTTATCCTTTGGAAAAAGATCCCCTGCTCTCCCAGAGTTTGACGGATGCAAAGCTTTTAGTGGTAGTTTCTGCTAGCTCCTATACTCCCAGAGAAAGTGCCAGAGTTTATAAGGTGGTAACTCGTGAAGCAATCAAGAATATTTGAGCTCTTTTTGGACTAAAAAGAGGATGAACAGATGTCTTGTATATTGTGCTACTTTATGCCCACTTCTCCATATACCTGGAGAAAATATATACCAGCTCCTTTTCATTTCCCAAAATATTCCAATTTGGATGATAAATGATACACTTATTCTTCTTAACTGAAAAGGAATCTTCCTTAGATTCTATTTGAAACATTTCCTTGTGATTTCATAGTATAGGACTAGCTTTCCTAGAGTTACAAAACATTCTTACCAAAACCCAGTCATAAAAATCACATTTACAACTCCTCGTACACACACAACTCATAAACATAGCATATGAAAAACATATTGTATTTTTGTTGATATTTTCTTTTAGAAATAAAATTTTAAAAATCAGGCTAACTAAAAAGGGTGAAGCATCTCGTTATCTGTGCTTTTACTGCTGTTCAAAGTCATTATGCATCCCCGTTGAATCCTTGGAACCAAAGTTCTCAATCATGGCATCACAATGATGGGACTTGTCATAAGCACATTTTTTGCTTTTTGCTAATGAGCATCATAAGACTGACTTTTGCAACTGACTTAAACAAATAAAATATTGGAATAGATTCTAGGTTTTCTCCATAATCACATCTTTCTCACTAATTGTGACCTGATACGGATGGTTGCTTGAGACAAAAAGGAGTCAAGTTATAGCAAGCCCAGTGGGATTTGTTGAATCTCCCACAGCCTACCTTATCTATTGTACAGTTCATAGGAAATGACGATTACTCATATGCTTGTAAAATGCATTTATAAATATCATTCCTTACAACCCACAAAGAGATGCCCACTTTGATATTTATTTTTCTGAAAAATTGTGTGTGTGTGTGTGTGTGTGTGTGTGTGTGTGTGTGTGTGTGTGTTAGGGCATGGAGTTGGGGATAGTGGAAGGTGATGGATCCAAATCTGGATATTCCAGTGAACATGTGGATATCACCTGATGGGAGTCCTTCAGCTGAAAAAAAATATATGGACAACCAGTGTTGTGGATTATTTCCCATGGCAACTATTCCCAGCACTTTACCACTGTTGGCATGATCCTCCTTTCAGGGTCTGACTTTCCTTGAGAATTTTAAGACCATCTGGCAGGTTCAGGTTTCCTCATTTTTCATCTAAACCAATTCAATATCTTCTCTCAACACTGACCTTCCCCTTGAGAAGTCTATTCTCATTTCTGAGGTGGATCCCTTAGTGCTCACCTCTATGTATGTGTAATACTCGGAAGCGCATGCACATTCACAAACTCAAAACCTTTCTCATTTCCTTGTTCCCTCTATGACAAATCCAGCCTGTTTCTGTGCATTGGCTTCCTTCTGAGTTCAGACAAAATGGAAAAAACAAAACCAAATCTTCTCTTTGTTTCTTTCTAGAAGCTGAAGTACTTATTCTGTGCTTATTCTACCATTGCTTCCGTATCACACAGTGCAGTTTAATCCTTAGCAACCTGATTTAGAGGCTACAAAAGACTCTAACCAAATGCAGCAACCTTTCAAATTAATCACTTGTTCCTTTTGGAAACTTGCTCCTTCCTCGGCAGTCTTGGCTTTATATAAGCCTTGTTTCTTCCCTCATCATTTTATTTCCTTTACCAATTCCTCTTCTTTATTTTCCTAAATGAGCACATTTCTTCACACTTCCTCGTGCCACCTCTTCCACAGTCCTGGTCTCTGCCACAACCTGCATATAAAGAAATTCCAAATTCACATCCTTAAACCTAATGACCCCAATAGTGATGCTCACAGCTGCTTGACTGACATTTTTTTCTGGATGTTTTTGTTTGTTTTTAATCACATCATGCTCAAAATTTCTTTAACTAAATTTATAATTTTGCCTTCCCCAAAGAAGCTCATGTTCTTTACTTGTTTATTTCTGATACCATTCTCTCATAATTTTAGAAATCATTGGCTTTTTCTTTCTTTTTTCCCCCATTGGCTCTCCATTCTTTTCTTTCACCTGGAATAATACTAGATTTTCTACACACCCCATCCCCCAACCACTGATATAATATTAAGCCATTTGATTTATACAACCTTAACCACTAAACATTATTATGTACCTTCCCACTTTCTGCATGTTTTAATTTTAATTATCTTTTTATTAAAATAGCAATTGTAATGTCCATATAAACTTAATAAAACAGTTTTACCCTAAAATGAGTACTATAATTTTCCCATGAAACAATACTAACCATCACCCTAAAGCCTTTTAGGTGGCTTCTCAGTTGTCATACTCCGAAGAGGCTGATGGCTTCATATTTATATGGGTTATTTTCCTTAACTACAGGAAAAAAAATCATGTAATTTACTCTGAATTATATATTACCAATTTAGGAATTTTGAATATAGTATACTGTTCTTGGGGGCAATGTGAAGTTCTGGTCTTTGATAACCTTTTAGGTTTAGTTAAGGTATTAGTCACATATTTTTGTGGTAAGGGACAGAAACCAAACTCAAACTAATTTAATAAAAAGGGAAATTCATCGACTCACAATATTGGGAAAACTAGGTGTGGCCTTGCCTTCTTGCACAACTGAACCAAAAGATGTCCTTCCCATTTTTCTCTTTCCTTTCATCTCTCAGCTCTGCCTCCCTCTGGGAATTGATTTTATTTTCTCTTGTGGTAAAAAGACATTCTCCATATAGCTGGGCAAGAGGCTGGCTGCCAGAAGATCTAACCCAACGTCTGTATACCACTCCAAAGAAGATTCTGATTGGCCCTTTTGGGGTTTCATGTCTGGTCCAGCATTGGTTACTGGGCTACTGCCTCGATCAAAAGACCATTCCAGTAGTAGGAACCGGGTAATGCAAAATTGATTGGCAGCTGCAGGACCACATAAGGTTTGGGGAAGAGGTCCTCAGTAGAAGAAGGCATGATTACCAGGAAAAGAAGAATGGGGACACAAAGTAGCAGACAGATTTAAAAAATAAACGACTTCAGTCTACCATTTTTCACCCTTGACCTTTGAGGACAGACATACTCTATTTTCCCCATCCCCGTATTTTTAAAAATGCTCCTGGCAAAACAATGCAACTAAATCTCAACTGTAGCTGGACTTATTCAAAGTCACTATCAGTTACTGCCCCCAGCTCTAAGTCTGAAATCTCAGAGAGATGTGCATTACTCTTGATTGTGTTTGAATATGGCTCCAGGCACTCCTTTAAGTCAGCTATATAATCAGTTAAACCAACTCCCAAAGACCCACTGTTCAATAGAAGAGATAAAGCAGGATAACAGCAGTAGAGGCTCCCAGTTAGAAAGAAAGATAGTGGCCAATAATCCTATAATATGTTCTGAGTCTGTAATACATTGTTGAGTTTCCCTGCCTGGGCTGTGAGTTGTTGGTCGCCAGTCTAGCTGCTACCAAAGGAGTTTCTTTTCCATAATTCTCTGAGTCCCCACCAGAGAGAGGCGTAGGGGAGATTGTCTCTTCTGGGGCCTGCGCTTCTTTAGGAGTTTACCTGTGGTAGACTTGGTTACTGGGGCCTGGGAATCAGCTTAGCACTTAAGTGCACATATCTCTTAGCTGCACGTTCAGATTTTTTTCTGGCAATTCATTTCCTTTAAAGCCCTGCTAGATCTTGGACTTGATTCCCAAAGACTCTGAGTACTAATAACCAAGGCCAGAAGTCTCTGTGAGCTGTAATCTTTGAATCTAGACTTTATCTTTGCAGTTCCAGTCCTTCAGCAACCATCTGGGAAGACAAGACTCATTCAGTGAAAGTGGCTTCAATCTTAGATTTGCCTGAATGGCTTGATTTGACCTTCAGTCTTGGCCAATGTGAAACAAAAGCTGGCCTGTGATATAGCCTTGGTACTCAGGCAGTGTCTAAGGGGTGGTTCTTAACATTGGGGTGAATCATTACCTCAGCTGGTCCCAGGATGTACAGCAAGAAGTGATCGGGTGGGGTCTGGGTTCAATCTTACAGGATTGGTTACCAGCACAGAACCAGGCTACTTAGATTAGAACTCAGGCTCCCCTATTTACTAGGTATCCGATCTTTTGTAAGTCATTTAACTTCTCTGTGCCTTCTTGTTTTCTTCTATAAAGCGGACATAATAGTACCTAGCTCGCAGGATTGTCATGAGTATGAAATGAGTGGATATATATAAAGGACTTAGAATAGTACCTGTCACATAGTAGGCCCTATGTAAGTGATAGCCATTTTTACCGCTCCGTCCTCTTTTTTTTTTTTTTTTTTTTTTTACTGTTCCAGGTTCCTCTAGTCTTTTCTCCCATAAGTTTTTCACCTTTAGGCCTTGCTTAAGGGACTTAGAATTCCATTTTTTCTATTTCCACATGATTATCTGAGCACCAGTGAGTGGCGTGGGAAGAGGGGTGAGGTAAGGCTTGTTGACAGCACTGGCTGGGCCACGTGTAACAGAGGAGCAATCCCAAAGGAAAGAGTGGGGGATGCAGGCACGAGGAATGGAAAAAGTGATGGAGAGATTTTAAAACCATTTACTGCAGTCCTTATTACAATTTTGTGAAATAATATCTTTGGTTTTGTTTCCTAAATGTAGAGTCTGAGAAAGGGATTCAGGTATGTGTGATTTTTGAGTGACTGCTCTTCAGCAAAAATCCTATAGAGTGAGAGACTCAGGGAAGATAAGGGGCAAGAGCCAAGAAAAGATGAGGTCTTGGCTAAAGTCCACTCTTGGCCTTAATCATGGGCAGCCTTTGGACAAAAAAAAAACAAAAAACAAAAAAAATCACACAGCAGAGTTGTCCCTGCCTTGCAGAGTTGTCCTTGCCTTGAGGTAAGGATGCCCACTGTTTGGAACCCCATATCAGTCATTCACTGGCCTGGGGAAATAGTAACCTCATGGGCTAGGTGGTCCCCATTCTTCATTCAAGAAGAGGGGAAGCTGTGAGCCATTGGCAGTCAAAACTCTTTGCAGCCGAGGTTTGGATACATGGGCTTGACAAGGGAGATCTCAACAAGTCACCAATGGCATCTGCCACAAATAATAATAATAATAATTATTATTATTATAATGATAATGGCTATTGTATATTGAATACTTATTGGATTAGTACTGAAACCTTCCTGGGGTTGTGGTTATTATACTTGGACACTTTTATTTTTCTCTTTCCAAATATAGTGTGTTTGGTGTAGTGAAGAAAAGGCATGCAAAAAATATTGTTTTCCATATTTTGGGTGTCGATTCAGTTCTGTATATTGGTTAAACTGTAAAGGTGAGTTGTCCTTATTTAAATTTTTATGTTCTTTATTTCAGTCGACTTGCAAATGCTAGCAATTTGCAACATTTGAAGGATTATAAATTACTACATTTGCTTTACATATTAAAATATAGTAAGTCCAAACCACCATGGCACATGTATACCTATGTAACAAACCTGCATGTTCTACATATGTATCCCAGAACTTTAAGTAAAATAAAAATAAAAATGTAGCAAGTCCAGGGATGCTCATTAGTCTTTCCTCCTGATATAGGCTTATTGGTTGTTTGCAGCAAGTATACATTCAAATTAAGTCAACATTCATTCTGATTGGTGGATCCTTTGCCATACCAGTTGCTAAACACTTCAAATTTCCATTTCTAAAAATCTCTGGTGTATGATATCCGTAACTGACTTAAAGGATGTTTGTATTCTTATGCTGCTTTAGGAATTCTAGGATTTTTAAATAAGCTAGTCCTTGTGTCAGGATATGTTGTGTCTAGATACATTACTATAATTTATATTTTCTCAGCTAACATATTCTATACTGAGAATTGCTATTCAGAATAATGATTCACTAGGACTGGACAGATATTAAGCATCAAAGAATCTTTAAGTTATACTGAAATGTTGGACTTTTGTTATGTTATACATACTGACCAAGGCAGGAAAACATATCACTACCATTTAAAAAGTTTTCTTAAAGAGTTGAAACAAAAAACTTTCTAGGTAAATCCTAGCTATATGAAAAACCCAATCTAGAACAACCAATTGCCTTCCTATTTCCTTACTTGAAGTAAAAAGATACAAATTTTGACCTCAAATCTTTATTTCTTTCAGGTACTATCAGTTATATTTAAATCATATGTGATTTTGCCTTATAAAGTTACACTTTGTGTAACTAGTATGAACAGAAACTCTAGTCTCCTATTTCATGTTTGCCATTCTAGTTTCATTTTACAACACACCAAGCTAATAAACTACATAGTGCTTACTGAGACAGGGAAAAAAAATGTTCACAAGGAGTAGAAATATGCTTTCACAGCAAGCATTGGTTGTCTCTTTGGTAATGGACTGCTGAAACTCAAACAATAAATCATACCCTGCTATCTATATGTATCTTTAGAGCTGTAACAGCCTGAGGGATTTGTTGTTTTATCTATTAAGATAGTACCAGAAATGAGTTGAGGTAAAATAATGTAAAAAATAAGCCAGTAGCCTAGTAGTTTACCAATTTAAAAATAAATAAATCAAATGTTACCTCCTCTAGCAACCCAGATTATTTTCAAATGTGATTGTTGTATTAATGGTAGTTTTATTGGAATATGTAATATATGTTATTGTATTATTACTTTCAATAATCATTTGTTAATCACATTGCATGATATTAGAAAAGATTAAAATAGCAGAAATTACTGATGTTCTGTTAACTTAAAATATATTTCTTTTTATACATTTCAGTTGACATGTTTGGAATTGTGATGCTTCTACTCATTGCAATATTAATTACAGCATTATTTTGGTACTGCTGCGCCTTTCACTTTTACTTGCGGGTATGTTCATTTTATCCTTAGTAAAAATGCACTTTGGCATATCATTGAAGAGAATGCTACGTTAGTCATCAGGAAGTGTTTTGCCTTTTTATGTAATAAAAATAATATATCTACATGGTAAGGAAAAAATATCCAAAAAGTACAGAAAATTTTAAAATGAAAAAAAAAAGTTTAACTTTCTCATCCCCCACCCCACCTCTAATACTTTCTTCACAGAAGCAATCCTTTTAATATGGTTCTATTTTTATTCTTCTGTAGTTACCACTATATATTTTATTTGATGGTTATGTTTTCTTTTCATGATTTATTAACTTTAGATATTATCTATTGACTCCCCATTATGAAAGCAGAAAAATTTATCTTGCACTATGCACATTTTTTGTTATTTTGCTGTTGGGTAGATATTATTATTGTGCCATTTTGGGGTTGTTACTATTTTTTCTCATTATTTTTAGTTATTAGATATCAAGATTACTAATATTTCTCCTGCTATCATTTTGACTTTGAGTAATCTATTTAATTCTTTGTTTCTATATCTCAATCCTTCTCCCATAAAAGCTAAGAAAATTTGGATCCTTATACTTCCTTCCTCTATCTCCTAAACTCTATAAGCTTTCTCATTAATTTGACCTTGTCAAATATTTATATTCTGTTTTGTGGCTTTAATTATACCTTGAAATGCTTACTCTATAATTTGAGTCTAAAATTTATTAACTACTAAAAATGATAACACATATTTATACATGATTATAAAAATATTGTTTACTAAATAACCAAAGTGGAAGTAGGAAATATAATTCTATGCCACTAACCTATATTGCTTGAAAAAGAATTACAAAGTGTCAAGATTAAATAGATTCTCTTTTCTTACTCTTTATTTCACAAAGTCATGCTATATTTCAGCTTACTTGATGTTGCTTAATTGTGACTTTCCTATACAGCTTTTGCACTTTGTAGAATTTTAAATTATCTTCATTATTTCTCATTAACAAAAACACATGTATCTTTATTCCCACCACTGTGATCACTCATTTTTATATTTGCTAAAATATGTTCGTTTTCTTCTTATAGACATTCTTCTTAAAGTCTTCTGACTTCCTGTTCTAACATGTAAAAATTAGTTTCTTTTTACTGCTCTCCTGAATTAGGAGACTTCTGGGGGTCTCATATTTTCCTCTTTTTAGGTTCATTTTTTCCTTTTGCTGGACTACCTCCTCAAGTAAATTTTTCAGAGGGATTTCACAGAAGATTTGGAAAATATTTGCATAGTCCATACATGTCAACAAATTTGTTTTTTCTCCTTCATCCCAGTATGGTATTATTTTCTTCTTCAGATTGTACACTTTTTATAACAAGGAACTGTAGATAAGATAGACAGGACCCAAAAATAAGATAAATGCACATTTTATAGGTCCATCGGTAAGTAAAATGTGCTTATAAAAAGTTAAGGTAAGTCACCATAGTGCTTGCAGAAAAACAAAACAAAAGATAAGGGTTGGCCAATGTTTTGTTTGCTTATTTAAGACCTCAACTTGGTCAAGAACTCTGTATTTTTCTGGCTTAGAGATGGTCTTTTTCTTATTAACATACAAAGACAAGTTAGGATAGAATGAAAGGTATTCCTTATTTTTTCCCTCTAAAACAAGCATACACATATACACATACGAATCAGAAAGAAGAACCAATAAGACACATTACATATGTGGAAAGAGGCTGTTTTGTAATTTTTTTTTCTTTTTTATATTTTCTTCTTAGGATGCTGGCTCCTTGTTGTCATCACTTTTTTATATAGTGCTTATGAGTAAAGTGGCAAATTCTGCCCATAAGTGTAGGGCCCTGAGCAAATATCCATCACTGAAGCTTCTTTTATCTGCATTTTTTAATGAAAAGCCCTGAAGGCTGTCTGCAAATATGGTCGAACAACTGTACTCAGTTCTAGTTTAACTCTGCTGTATATCCACCAGCTCTTCTTTCTGAATTTCTTCTAGAAGTCTTATAGACCTTGTTAATTCAATGAGCACTGCATTCTGTAGAGGAATTTATCTTCTTAAGGACTTACTGCACTTCATAAACCAAAGATCCTGGTTAGGTTTTAGAAACATGACTTTTTCCTTTTTAAAAATATCCTAGAATGACCAATGAAATATCAAAATACTTATTGGTACATTTGATTTAATATTATTCAGCAGTTATGATTATATAAATTAAAGCACTTTAAAAAGTTCTAAATGTTAGAGAATACAAGTTTTCACTGTCCATGTACTTGATGCCTCCTTGATTCTTATCTATTCTTTTAGCAAATATTTTTTGAGTATTTGTTAACCACTAAGCAGTGTCATTGTCATAGGGATATAACAATAAGCAAGAAAGATCAGGCTGGGCATGGTGGCTCATACCTATAATCTCAGCACTTTGAGAGACTAAGGCGGGTGGATCCCCTGAGATCAGGAGTTCGAGACTAGCCTGGCCAACATGGTGAAACCCCATCTCTACTAAAAATACAAAACTTAACCAGGCACGGTAGTACGCACCACCTCTGGTCCCAGCTACTCAGGAGGCTGAGGCAGGAGAATCGTTTGAATCCGGGAGGCAGAGGTTCCAGGTTGCAGTGAGCTGAGATCACTTCACTTCACTCTAAAAAAATAAAACAAAAAAAGAAATAGAAAATCCTTGCCTTCATGGAGCTTATAAGCTACTAAGAGGACACAAACAAGTAAACAAGCATTTGTTAATTCTATTGCTAGCTTATTGATATTATAAATGATATTCCATTAATTTTAATTGCTTTTCTTAATTAAATATTTTAATTCTCCTGGTGGAGGGATAAAATAATGATTTAATAAAGCAATGATACAATATTGCATAAGGCCGGGTACTGAGGCTCATGCCTATAATCCCAGTACTTTGGGAGGCTGAAGTGAGTGGATCACTTGAGGCCAGGAGTTCAAGAATGGTGAAACCCCATCTGTATTAAAAATACAAAAATTAGCTGGATATGGTGGCGAGTGCCTATAATCCCAGCTACTCAGGTGGCTGAGGCACAAGAATTGCTTGAACCCAGGAGGTTCAGATTATATACTTTGTATAACAAGGAACTATAAATAAGATAGACAGGACCCAAAAATAAGATAAGAGGTTGCAGTGAGCTGAGATCGTGCCATTGAACTCCAGCCTGGGTGACAGAGAGATTCTGTCTCAAAAATAAATAATATTAAAAATTTAAAAATTGCATAAATGTAATCTAGCTAATGAAAAAAAATAGTTCCAACTATCATTTTTACTATTCTGAAAATAAGCCTAATTCTAAATTCACTATCATTTTGAACAGAAATCATGCCTATTTCAATGCAAGACGAGAAACAGGTCCTGTTCACAACTGGAATGCTACTGGCAAGTGTTTTCATTTATTTGATGGAACGTCCCAGACTCCTTCAGTAACAGTTTGTTCCCTTGTTCCAAACATCAAAATTAAAGTATGAGTAGGGTCCAGGTGCAGTGACTCACACCTGTGATCTCAATACTTTGAAAGGCCAAGGTGGGAGGACTTGCTTGAGGCCAGGAATTTGAGGTTATGGTGAGCAGCTTGCATTGCATACGTATTGCACCACCGCATTCCAGCCTGGGCCACAAAAGGAGACCCTGTCTCTGAAAACAACAACAACAAAAATAAAAGTATGGTAGGACTCATAACCACCCAGATTTCATTGTTCCCATTTCCATGATACATTTTGGTAACCTCAATAGCTAGACTAGAATTGGTAAAATCACAATATTGATAGAGAAGGGCTAAAATTTTTCAGCCCATTTGGGGATATTAATAGCTTCCCCAGCTACCCTAACTCCCACTCTACAAAAGCAACCAGACAAAAGATGACCTTTGTCTTCAGGAATTCTTGCAGGCTTTCCCAGATTAATTCATTTCATCTTACCTAGTTCCTTGGCTAAGCTGCTATCCGCTCTTCTCAACTTGATTCTAAACTTTCCCTTACTTACAAGGCTTCCCCTTATCCAGGACTCAAATCTTGGCTTCCTTTGGCTGATCACCCACAATACCTGGGTGGGCACTCCCAATCCTCTACCCAGGTCTGGATCCTGAAAGCCCACTGGAGTCAAAATCTTGATCCCCCGTTCACATAATAGGACTACAAAAAGTTTTATATCATAATAATATGACTGAGGAAAGGGTACTGCAGAGTCCTTTGTAATTACTGTCAAAAAATAACTTTGTGGGGTGGGGAGCTCCAGATTATTTTAGAGCTCTGGGCCGCAGGGGCATAATGACAGGGAATGTAGAAAAGCCTGGACCCATGCTTGGAGGTTGCAAAATCTGGATGAGAAGCAGGGTAAACCTTTTAGGGTAAGGATGAAATGGTAAGCACATACACGCCCTATTATCAACTCCTAGACCTTGTTATATAGAAACTGTTTGGGTGATAATGGGATCATGAAATGTTTCAAGAGGCTATTTTAGGAGAGGAGTCAAACTTTAGGGCAAATGCTGCTTCTTCCTAGGGTCGAAATCAAACCAGGGGGCTGCAGAGAATAATGCTGCATTTCAGTTTTTCTCCATCCATTTTAAATTCCGCAGTACATTGACCCAGGAAAAACACTGAAAAGAGCACATGGTTAGGTATTTATTTAGTTTAAGTAGACACAGTTATCTTTTCACAGACTGAGAAATGTCAGATTCATTGTAGGGAATAAAGTGTAATCAAGTTCACAAGGCAGGATGATTTTTTACCCAAGAGAGAACCCAATGGGAATGCCTACATTAAAGGGTTGAGTAAGTGAAACAGGGTTCTGCAGAATAAGTTGAGAAGAAGATTTTTAAAAAATCACAGACAGTGGTGTCATAGACATCAAGAGAAAGGGGTCTGAAGATGGAGGGAGAGAGATTCATATGTGTTTTCTGGACTTACACATTGGGAGTTTATTGGTAAGCTATTTGCGTATAGTTTTCAGAGTATTTACGCAAGACATAGGATAAGCAGGCTTCTGATTGTGGAATAGGAAAATATGGAGCCTATCAACTGTTATGTAGACTGTGATACTCCTCACTTGTAAAGAGAAATTGAGAAGAAGAAAATTGAGAAAATTTTTCAGGAGTGGTGGTAATAGTGCCCTTCTTGGTCCATACTTCTTTCCTAGACAATGACTTCAGAAGATGGTTTGCTGGGATTAGGGATTCATTAAGCATTCATTAAGCATCCACAGGTTTTCTCTCACTGGAGACAACTGGTCTTATCGTTACCATCAAATATCTGATCTTTTCCTTTTTGTCAATTCCAAGTTGATAGTATCTTAAGTCACTTGAGCCCTAAATATTAAAATAGCAACAATATTAAAATTTCAGAATAAAAATCTTTTTATTATTTATGAATGTTTTATGTTTAACATTTTTTAAATTATATGTTTTTATTGACTTTTTCTAGAAAGAATTTGAAAAGATAAATTTATTTTTTCTTCTCATAGTATATGATGAATATACTCATAGTATATGATGAATAGATAACTGAAAAGATAGACTTCAAGAAAGAGCAGAAGAAAGTTTCTTCAATGGTAAAGTTTCAAATTATATTGCATAAGTTTAATGTATGTCATTTTCTCCCTTCTATTAAGCAATTTTTCAGGAATATGATTAAAGAAAATGGAAATCAAATCTGTAAAATGTAGGTGGATTTTCAATGCCTGAAACGTAATAGAAGGCAGCAGAAGGCCAGGCACAGTGGCTGATGTCTGTAATCTTAGCACTTTGGGAGACCAAGGAGGGAGTATCACTTGAGGCTAGGAGTTCAAGACTAGCCTGGACAACATATCGAGATTACATGTCTACAAAACAATTAAAAAGTTAGCCTGTGTGGTGCCTCGCACCTGCAGTCCTAACTACTTGGTAGGCCAAGGTGAGCTCACTTAAACTCAGTTAGGACCAGACTGGGCAATATAGCAAGACCCCATCACTACAAACAATAAAATAAATTAGCTGGGCATGGTTGCATGTGTCTGTAGTCCCAGCTACTCAGGTGGGAGGATTGCTTGAGCCCAAGTATTGGAGGTTGTAGTGAGTTATGATTATGCCACTGCATTTCAGCCTGGATGACAGAGACCCCCATCAACCACCATCCCCCCAACCCTTGCCATGAAAAGGGAAGGCAGCAGAAAGTAGAGACATAACAGTTCAGGCAGCCTTTGTTGAAATCTGGGCTTTCCATTTACTAAGTATGCCACCTTAGACAACTAACTTAATCTGTTTGTACCTTAGTTCCTAATTTGTTAATCTTACCTAAAAACAGTGATTAAATTATTATTTTGGTGACTCTCAGGATAAAATCAGATTTTATAGCTAAAATTTTTAGAGCTAGCCCTGGCACTCAGTAAGTCCTCAATAAGTTCATTGTTACTACTGTAATTACAGAAGCTCAACACTGAAGGCACTTACAGGTCATCCTACCCAACACCTCTTCCAGTGCTGAGATCCTTTTATCAACATCTATGGCATGGCAAATGATGGATAGCTAGGGACTATCCTTTGGATTACAACATAGTTACAAATTGGCTTTGTGTGTGTATGTGTGTTTGTGTGCACATTTGCCTTTCAGAAAGGTTAAACATACAGACATAGTTTCTTTGTCACCTCCTACATCCACCTGCACAGAATGGAGGTCCCTAGCTAGAGGTACATTCCATAATTCTATGGCTTCTGAAGGAGTCAGTGCAGGTTAATAGAGAGGGAAAAGGAGGAGAAATGCAAGTCCTTCCAGAAGCCTACAGAACCTCCTGGAGAATCTCTAGGGAAGAGACAATGTGTCTCAGATTTAAAGTTTAGTAGAGTAACCATAACCCAGTAACCCAAACTGGGCCCATTTTAAGAGTGAAAGGGCCACTATTAAGAATTACACTAGGAGAACAGGTGAGAACCAAGGCTGCCCTGGGCAAACAACATCAAGAAAGAATGGTTAACACCCAATGTGGCAAGGGAAATGTGCACATTTATTTGTTGTCGGAATTGGGCAATTTATACAAACTTTTTAGAAGACAATCTCTAAATATCTATTAAAATTTGGGGTTTGGGGGCAGTACTCCTTGACATGGTAATTCCATTATTAGAGATTTTCCCTACTTACATAAATGATCCTTTTAATGTGATCCTGAATTCAATTTGCTGGTATTTTGTGGAGAATTTTGCATCTGTATTCATTAGGGATATCAGCCTGTAATTTTCTTTTCTCATCATGTCTTTGTCTGGTTTGAGTTTCAGGATAATACTGGTCTCATGAAATGTATTGGGAAGGATTCCCTTTTCAATTTTTTAGAAGAGTTGAGAATCATTGGTATTAGTTATTATAATGGTAGAATTCAGCAGTGAAGCCATGAGGTCTTGGGGTTTTCTTTGATGGGAGATCATTTATTACTGATTCAATCTCCATAGTCATTATTTGTCTATTCAGATTTTCTATTTCTTAATAATTCAATCTTGGTAGGATGTATTTGTCTAGGAATTTATTCATTTCTTCTAGGCTATCCCATTTGTTGGTATATAATTGTTCATAGTATCTCATAATCTTTCATATTTCTGTGACATCAGTTGTAATGTCTTCTCTTTCATTTCTGATTTAAGTCTCTCTTTTTTTGTAGTCTATCTAAATGGTTGACCATTTTATCTTTTCAAAACACCGTTGGTTTTGTTAATTTTTTAATTTTAATTTTTTAACTCTTACTACATAATACTAAAGTTTTCAGTTTTGTTGATTCTTTCTATTGTTTTTCTATTGTCTATCTTATTTCTGCCCTGATCTTTATTATTTCCTTCCTTCTATTAACTGTGGGCATAGCTTGTTCTTTTTCTAGTTCTTTAATGTATAATGTAAGGTTATTTGAAATTCTTCTTTTTTATATAGGCGTGATTGTTATTAACGTCCCTCTAAGAATTACTTTTACTGCATCCCATACATTTTGGTATATTGTTTTTTTATTTTCATTTGTTTCAATATGCTTTTTGCTTTCTCTTTGATTTCTTTTTTGACTTCTTGGTTGTTCAGAGAATTCTATTTAATTTCCATGCTTTGGTGAATTTTCCAAATTTTTCCTTGTTATTAATTTCTAGTTTCATACTATTATGGTCAGAAAAGATTCTTGATATGACTTCAATCTTCTTATAAGTAGAAAATTCTTTTGTGGCCTAACATATGGTCTTTTCAATCTTCAAACAAGTAAAAACTTGTTTTGTGGCCTAACATATGGTCTATCTTAGAGAATGTTATGTGTGTGCTGAAGAAGAATGTCAGCCAGGTGCGGTGACTCACATCTGTAATCCCAACACTTTGGGAGGTCAAGGCAGGAGGATTGCTTAAGGCCAGGAGTTCGAAACCAGCCTGGTCAACAGAGCAAGATCTCATCCCTACAAAAGAAAAATTAAAAAGTTAGCCGCGTTACTAGGAAGGCTGAGGAAGGAGGATCTGTTGAGCCCAGGAGGTAGAGGCTTTAGTGAGCCATGATCATACCACTGTACTCTATCCTGAGTGACAGAGAAAGATCTTGTCTCAAAAAAGAAAAGAAGAAGAAGAATATGCATTCTGCTGCCATTGGTTAGAACCCTGTGGATATGTCTGTCATGTTCATTTGTCCAAAGTGTAGTTCAAGTCTTATGTCTCCTTGTTGATTTTTTTTTGTCTGAATGTTATATCTATTGCTGAGAGTGGTTATTGAAGTCCCCTACTATTACTGTATTATTGCCTATTTCTTCCTTCAGATCTATTAATATTTACTTTATATATTTAGGGGCTCCAATGTTGAGCGCATATATATTTATAATTGTTGTATCCTCTTGATGAATGGACCCCTTTATTACTATATTCTAACCATAAAATGGTAGCAGTAGGTTCTTACCTATCAATAATCACCTTGAATGTAAATAGGTTAAATTCTCCAGTGGAAAAAAAAAGTGGCTGAATGGATTAAAAAATAATAATAATACCCAACTATATGCTGCCTGTAGGAGGCTCTCTTCATCATCTTTAAGGACACACATAAACTGAGAGTGAAGAGATGGAAGAAGATATTCTATACAAATGGAAACCAAAAGAGAGTAGGGGCAGCTATACTTAAACAAAAAAGACTTTAAGTCCAAAGCTGTAAAAAGAGACAAAGAATATAATTATATAACGAAAACTACACCAACACAATTTATTGTGAAAACGCTTTTTACACCAGTGATATAAGATGAAACTCTTTTCATAAATTTCCATTCACATTTGAGTACATTTTTCTGCATCTATTCACTGCTATTGATCTATCTGGATAATAGTTTCCTAATACCATAATGTTTTAGTTATGGAGGACATATAAACTATTTTAATATCTTGTAATGGTATTTAACTTCTCTCCACCTCATACTACTCTTTATATTACTCTTTTTGTTTTCTTTTTTAAAATGTTTAAAAATTTTCATTTTTTTGAGACAGGGTCTTGCTCTGTCAGCCTGGTGGGAGTGAGGTGGCATGATCATGGCTCACTGCAGTCTCTACCTCCTGGGCTCAATTGATCCTCTGGCTTAAGCCTCTCAGGTAGCCAAGCCTACAGATGCTCACTACCATTCCTGGCTAACTTTTGTGTTTTTTGTAGAGATGAGATTTCACTATATTGCCCAGACTGATCTCAAACCCCTGGGCTCAGGCAATCTACCCACCTCAGCCTCCTGAAGTGCTGGAATTAAAGGCATGAGCCACTGCACCTGGCCCTCTTAAAGAAAATTTAAGTTTAAGCAGAATAAAGATGAGTTATTTATTTTAGCTTATGCCAATGCTAGGAATTTCACAAAATTAAACATTTGGCTCTGGAAAAGATAACCAGTCTAGAGCTTGCAGAGGTACTGCATGCAATGTAATTCATGAATTTATTATAGTTTTGTTTGATTTGTTTCATCTTAGTTTCCTTTTAACTCTTTCTCTTTTAATTTTTTGTCTTCTTACATGCCCTTGTTTTCCAACTTTTGTGCTGGAACATTTCATTTTGAGTCAAGATGCTATTTTAGGAGAGAGTATAACAGTAGAACAGCATTCACCCTACAGTTGGCCATGTAATAATCATATAAAGACTTTCAAATGCTTAATGTAAAAAGGCACAATTTTAAATGCTTTTTGATCAGTGTTCTTTTTAATTTTATTTTATTATCATTTTTTTGAGACAGAGTCTTGCTCTGTTGCTGAGGCTGGAGTGCAGTGGCCTGGTCTCAGCTCACTGCAACTTCCACCTCCCAGGTTCAAGTGATTCTCCTGCCTCAGGCTCCCAAGTAGCTGGAACTACAAGCACGTCCCAGCATGCCTGGCTAATTTTTGTATTTTTAGTTTAGTAGAGATAGGTTTCATCATGTTGGCCAGGCTGGTCTTGAACTCCTCACTTCATGTGATCCTCCTGCTTTGGCCTCCCTAAATGCTGTGATTACAGGCATGAGCCACTGTGTCTGGCCAGTGTTCTTTGAAAACTAAAACTGTAAAACATTAAAAAACAATTAGTTCTCACTGGGTGCAGTGGCTAAAAGGAATATCTCTGCAGCACACCATAGCATTCACCACAATGTCTGTCATTGATTTAGGGGAATATTGAGAATAATTATTCTGGGAAGATAGGGTTTCAAAATGCTTATTCATTAAGAGCATACTCCTCCTTTACCTCTTTAGCATTTTCTTTAGAGCCTAAGTAAACATTTAAATTTATTTCAATTATATATTTTCACTGTTTTCGAATTGATTTTACATTGGATTGACCCAAAGCAGAGACTAGGCCACATATGACCACTTTTAAATTCAGATTAAGTGAATTTTGGAATGAAATTAACTGTGATAGTAACTGAAAAAGGAAAGATATATAAACATAAGATTTACTAGAAAAAGGAGATATAGGCAGGTTTGGTTCCAGAATGCCACCATAAAGCAAATATCACAATAAAGCCAGTCACACGTTTTTTTGTTGTTTTCCAGTGCATATAAAAATTATGTTTACACTACACTGTAGTCTGTTAAGTGTACAATAGTATTATGTCTAAAAAACAATGTACATGCTTTTATTAAAATACATGGCCAAGCATAGTGGCTTATACCTGTAATTCCAGAACTTTTGGAAGCGACGCGGGAGTGTCACTTGAGGTCAGGAGTTTGAGACCAGCCTGTGCAACATAGTGAGAACTCATTTCTACAAACGCATTTTAAAAACTAGCCAGACATGGTGGTGTGCACCTGTGGTACTAGCTACTTGGGAGGATGGGGTGGGAGGATCACTTGAGCCCAGGAGTTTCAGGTTGCAGTGAGCTCTGATCATCCACAGCACTACAGCTGGGTGTCAGAGTGAGACCTTATCTCATGAACCCCCCACAAAACTTTATTGTTAAAAAATGCTAACAATCATATGAACATTCAGAAAGTCATAACCTTTTATCTAGTGAGGATCTTGCCTTGGTGTTGTTGGTTGCTGCCTGATCAGGGTGTTGGTTGCTGAAGTTTGGGTTCACTATGGCAATGAGGTTTGCCACACGGTTCATTCTTCCTTTCATGGAAGATTTCTTTGCAGCGTGTGGTGCTGTTTGATAGCATTTTACCTGCAGCAAAACTTCTTTCAAAATTGTAATCAGTTCTCTCAAACCCTGCTGTTGGTTTATCAATTACGTTTACATAATATTCTAAATCCTTTGTAGTCATTTCAACGGTGTTCATAGCATTTTCACCAGAAGTAGATTCCATTTCAAGAAACTACTTTTTTTGCTCATCCATAGCAAGCAGTTCCTCATCCATTCAAGTTTATCATGTGATTGCAGCAGTTCAGTCACATTTTCACCCTCCACTTCAAATCTTCAAATTCTAATCTCTTGCTGTTTCCACCACATCAGCAGTGACTTCTTCCACTGAAGTTCTCCTCATTCTTTCTCTCTCTCTCTTTTTTTTTTTTTTTTTTTTTTTAGATAATATCTTGCTGTGTTGTCCAGGCTGGTCTCAAATGGACTCAAGTGATCCTCCCACCTCAGCTTCCCAAGTAGCTGAGATTACAGGCATGTGCCACCACATCAGTCTTCACTGAAGTCTTGAACCCCTTCAAAGTCATCCATTAGAATTGGAATAAACTTCCAAACTCCTGTTAATGTTGATATTTTGACTTCCTTCCATGAATCATGAATATTTTTAAGGGCATCTATAATGGTGGATTCTTTCCGGAAGGTTTTCAATTTACTTTACCCAGATCCAGCAGAGGAATCAATATTATGACAACTATAGCTTTAGGAAATGTATTTCTTAAACAATAAGACTTGAAAGTGAAAATGACCTCTTTATTCATGGGCTACAGAATGGATGTTGTCTTAGCAGGCATGAAAACCTTATTCATCTCCATACACATCTCCGTCAGAACTCTTGAGTGACCAGGTGCATTGTTAAGGAGCATTAACATTTTGAAAGGAATCTTTTTCTGAGTAATGAGTCTCAATAGTGAGCTTAATATATTCAGTAAGCCATTCTGTAAACAGATGTGCTGTCATCTAGGCTTTGGTGTTCCATTTATAGAGCACAGGCAAGTAGATGTAGCATAATTCTTAAGTGTCCTTAGATTTTTGAAATAGTAAATGAGCATTGGTTTCAACTTAAAGTCACCAGTTCCATTAACCCCTAACAAGAAAGTCAACCTGTCCTTTTGAAGTTTTGAAGCCAGGCATTGACTTTTTCCTCTCTGGCTAGGAAAGTCCTAGATGGCATCTTTTTCCAGTAGCAGGCTGCTTTGTCTATTTTCAGAATCTATTTTTTAGTGTAGCCACCTTCATCAATGATCTTAGGTAGATCTGGATAACCTGCTATGGCTTCTACATTAGCACTTGCTACTTCACCTTGCACTTTTATGTTATGGAGACAGCTTCTTTCCTTCAACTTTGTGAACCAGTCTCTGCTAGATTCCAACATTTCTTCTGCAGCTTCCTTGCCTCTCTTAGCCTTCAGAGAATTGAAGAGAGTTAGGGCCTTACTCTGTATTAGACTCTGACTTAAAGGAATTTCGTGGCTGATTTGATTGCCCATCCAGACTACTAAAACTTTTTCCATATCAGCAATAAGACTATTTTGCTGTTTTATCATTTTCGTGTTCACTGGAGTAGCAGTTTTAATTTCCTTCAAGGATTTTTTCCTTTGAATTTACAATTTGGCTGTTTGGCACAAGAGGCCCAGCTTTCAGCCTGTTTTGGCTTTTGGCACACCTTCCTCACTGAGTTTAATCATTTCTAGCTTTTGATTGAAAGTGAGAGATGTGCAACTCTTCCTTTCACTTGAACAATTAGAGGTCATTATCAGATTATTAACTGGCCTCATTTCAATATTGTTGTGTCTCACTGAAGAGAGAGGCCTGAGAATAGAAAGATGGGGGAATGGCCAGTCAGTGGAGCAATCAGAACACACACAACATGTATTGATTAAGTTCACTGTCTCCTATGGGTGCAGTTTATGGCACCCCCATAACAATTACAGTAGTACCATCATGGATCACCATAACAGTTGTAACAATAATGAACAACTTTGAAATATTGTGAGAATTACCAAAATGTGATACAGAGACACAAAGTGAGCACATACTATTGGAAAAGTGGTGCCGACACATTTACCTGACACCAGGTTGCCATAAAACTTCAATTTGTAAAAAGCACAATATTTGTGAGGTACGATAAAGTGAAGTACCACAAAACAAGGTATGCCTGTAATTGAAAAATTGGATGGTTTGATGAAGTAGATTGGGACAGAGTGGGATAGAGGAGAAGGTTATATCAGAGAGTATAATTTTCACCTAGAACAGTAAGAGATAAGTTTAAATTAGGGATTGGAAAACTTTCTTTATAAAGGTCCAGACAGTAAATATTTTAGGCTTTTGGGGCCTTATGATCCCTGTCACAACTACTTTGCTGTTGTGATGTGAAAGCAGCTATATACCATATATAAATGAACATATATGGCTGTGTTTTGATAAAGTTTTATGTACAAAAACATGCAGAGAGCCAGATTTGTTCTGGGAGTCATAGTTTGTAGATAAGTTGGTTTAGATTATCAAAAAGATCATTGAATGGTTTATAAGGGTCTGCCTAACTTGTTTCACTGACTTGCAACACATGTTTAAAAGATATCAAATAAAACAGCCAAAGGAAGATATAAAGGGAAAGCTAGAATAAAGCAGCTCTATGAAACCCACAACCCCATCACTTTTGTCACATGGCTGATGATGTGTGCACAGCCTTTCTTTTCATGATTTACTAATCCTGTTATGCTTCACATTTATATTCTTACCTCAGAAATGCTCAGGGATATTTTTTTTGAGGTAGAAGCAACGATTAATCCAACTAACATAAGCCACACCAATAAACCCCAATTTGTTTTGCCAAACACATCATAAGAGTTAGCTAATCTCATGCTAGCAGCAACCCAAAAGGAATATATTTGACTTCTGAAACATATGTGGCAGGGAAAGGGGTCTTTCCAGTTAATTTGTGCAGTTTTTGACAAATCCTTTATACTCTATACCTCATTATTAATCTATTCAATCAGAACACATTTGATACTTTTCCAGTTTTGAAATCTATGTGATAACTTTTATCTATATTTGAAAATGGTGTTCAATGCCTTTTCAGAATAAGGCTATAATATTTTCTACATCCAACTTGCTGCTCAGCCAAATCCACAAAGAGGGATGTTTGTAGGGAAAGCTTTCATTGGACTGCAGGTGAGATTAGATGATTCTTAACAATCATGATTGTATAACCAATAGGAATTTACTCGGACATTTTGTTTACTTTCACAATTTGGATGTCCAGATAATTAAAAAGGTAGAATTGAAGAGAAGCCTTTATGTCCCTTGTCTGTCTTTTGGTAAACATATGAGGTTAAATTACATATTAAACAGGTTAGAGCCTAATTAGCAGACTGTGACTGAAAATCATAGAGAAAGATTTAACCTATTGTTTCCTTCTGGTAGGAGAGAGTGCCACTTGAGGGTAAGTAAGAGTGGCAGAATGACAATAGCTTTGTTAACCGGACTGTAGATTAGATGATTGTTGCCTGAAATGTCAGTTTCTGGTTGGCTGTAAGAAAATGCCTATTTCTCATTTCACTCACCAGCTTTTCTCCCTTCATTTAAATGGTAATTACACACTTATAATGCACTGCAAGTGTCTCTAGTTTTACTGAGTCTTCTGGGAGCTCTAGAAACCCCAGTACTTTAATAATGAGGGATACTTTTTTGGAGTTATTTCTTTGCTTGGGAAGATTTGGGTCCTATTAAATTTTTTCTATTTTCACTTGCACTTTTTTTTCCCACTGAAAATCAATAGAATTTTTTCCAACTAAATAGGGAGCTTTGGTAAGATTGAATAATGACATTCATGTAATTTTCAACCACATTTATATCTCAAGTATTTTAATTAGCTTGGTAGTTACTGCATACATGCCAGTTTGGTAAAGTGCTGTTTTCTCATAAATAAGTCATATTAATTTTCATTAATTCTTCCACCATTTTTTTTCCTTTTAAAAATTGTATTCTTAGCCTGGGCATGGGGCTCACACTTGTAATCCGAGCACTTCAGGAGGCCAATGAGGAAGGATCACTTGAGCTCAGAAGTTTAAAACCACTCTGAACAACATGATGAGACCCTGTCTCCACTAAAAAAACACTTTTTAATTAGCTGGGTGTGGTGGCATGCACCTGTAGGCCTAGCTACTTGGGGGTGCTGAGGTGGGAGAAGAGCTTGAGCTGGAGAGATGAAGGCTGCAGTGAGCTATGATTATGCCACTGCACTCTAGCCCAGGTGACAGAGTGAGACCCTGTCTCAAAACAGAAAGTATATTCTAGCTGGAGAGATGAAGGCTGCAATGAGCTGTGATTATGCCACTGCACTCTAGCCCGGGTGACAGAGTGAGACCCTGTCTCAAAACAGAAAGTGTATTCCTATTTTATTTTAAAATTTAATGGGTCATTCTAATCCTTAATCTTTCCTTTTCTCCTTCTGCTTGGGTGCATTGCATTAAGTTCAAGATTTGTTTCGGTATTCTGTATCAGTGACTGCTTATTGCTCTCGGTGTGGTTTTTTTAATCCTGATCTTCCATAAGTTTCAGGCAAAACTTAATGGTCTGGTGAAATTAACAATGACCAGTGCTAAATATGGATCCCTCAACATAATCCTGACTTATTGTTTGTATAAACAATTTTTATTCTTTCAAAATCAAGATCACTTTGATGTAAAACTTCATCAAATTCTTGGGAGGACTCGCACTTTTTTTGTGTGAAGTTTGTTATGATTAGGCAGTCAATGTATAAAGGCAAAAGGTGATCAAAAGATAGTGTAGGTTAACATTTTTTTCTGTAAGTTTATGTAGTGATGATTTCCATCAAAAAATAAAACCATATAAAAGAACCCTGATAATAGTAGAGGCAATCCATTTTTCTCGAGGGACTTCTCCTAAAATGTGAAGAGAGCATTTTTGAGGAGTAGGCGTAGAGTGGGCAGGAGGCTTCTGGAGTTAGGTTCAAAGTTGCATCTGGAGTTTACTAGCTGTGAAATCTAAGGTGAATTCTTTAAGATCTCTGAGACTTGATTTCCTCATCTGGAACACAGGAAAAATAATAACCATTTTTCAAGGAAGCTTAGGAATAATTTAGGAAAAACTCCTAGAATATAATACATAATTACTAAATGTGACTCGGGCAGGGGAAGGAGCCAGGCAAGATAGGGCCATGAAGTAGAAGGAGCTCAATCTCAGGGCTGGAAATATCTTGGATTCTCATCTCTGCCCCAACAGTTTTTCACTGTTTAACACTAAGCAAATTATTTAAATTACCTAAGTATTCCTATATAAAAGGAAGCAATACTACAAAAGTTATGTGAGATGTAATTTAAATACTATGTATAAAGCACTTTTTATAGTACCTGACACAGAGTATATGCCCAGTAAATTATTGTATTATTGCCTATTACGTCACTGTAATTCTAGAGGCACTGTGAGAACATAAAGAGGAACTTTACAGGTTACCATAAGGCACTTGAGATCTTTCAAGGAAGACAAGGCCTTGAGATAAGTATAAGTTTAGATACTATAAAATATCAGTCCGAGCGCAATCGCTCATGCCTATAATCCCAGTACTTTGGGAAACCGAGGCTGTGGATAGCCTGAGCTCAGGAGTTCAAGACCAGCCTGGGCAACATGGCAAAACCCCATCTCTACCAAAAAATACAAAAAAATTAGCCAGGCATGGTGATGGTGCATGCCTGTAGTCCCAGCAACTCAGGAGGCTGAGTTGAGACGATTGCTTCAGCACAAGAGGCAGAGGTTGCAGTGAGCTGAGATTGCGCCACTACCTCCAGTCTGGGCAACAGAATGAGAAGCCATCTCAAAAAAAAGAAAAGAAAAAATATTTCTACAGTGAGTTCCATGATGGGTGCCTAAGAGTTGAGTTAAAGTCTAAAGAACTCATGTAATACCTGGAGATCAAATAAGGCTTAATGAAGATAATCATGGTCTCCCAGCTGAGCTTGAGGAATGGACAGTTTATCAACAGACAGACTGAAGCTGCTAGGGGAGGAAATTTTCAGGGGAGGAAGCAGAATAAACAATAGACATGAAGGTGAAAAAGCACAGATTATACCTGAACAATAGTATGTACAATTCCATTATTCACTTAAAATACAAGGAACAGGTAAGGTGAGAACATAACAGCTGACACTTATTGGACATTTATAATATTCTGGGCACTGTTCTAAGGGATTTACATGTGTTAACTCATTGAAACCTCACAACAATTCCTTGAGGTAAATCCTAGTATTAGCCATACTTTACAAAGAAACTAAGCCTTTATATTTCCTTTATGTGAAATAGAAAATGGTGTCACTTCCTCTGAGCCTGTGGAAGCCCTGTGCTGAAAGATAGTGTGGTGAATGGTGTGTGGACTATGCTTCCACACTCACTCACCCCCAGCCAGCCTTGTGTGGGGACCCTCAGCCTAGACAGGTGTGTGCAGTGGCCCTGCTCAATGTCACACAGGTGAGATGAGCAATCTGGCTTCCGTGGCTGAGATTTTAATCATGACACTGTAATGAGAAAGGCACTTGGGCCTATTTGTGGGGAACCTTGAAATCTCCACATAGGGATCTGGACTTTATTTTAAAGGTGACATGGAGATACAGCCTTTATTTTGAAGGAACATGAAAACATTTGTTGTTGTTGTTTTGTTTTGTTTTTTAGGAGGGGAGGACAATAGCATAATCATATTTGTAAGGAAACATACCTTGATGGTGTTATTAGGGGGATGGGGAAGTGGGTTGGGTGGATGGTTTAAAGAAGGAAAGATTCAGGTAGGAAAACCAGTTAGGAGGAGAGTGTCAGGGATTAAAATGAGCACAGACGAAAGCCTAAACAAGGATGGTAGCACTGGAAACTGGGAAGAACTGACAGACTTGAATGACATTTCACAGTTAGAATTGGCAAGTCCTAGTGATCATTTAGAAGTAGGGAGTGAAAAAGAGTCCCTGGAAGAGACCCCAAAGTCTCCATTGTGGGTGACCAGAAGAGAGGGATGCTGTTAATATTAAGGAGGGAAACAGGAGGAAGGGCAAGAAACTTTTTGGTGAGAAGGATGAAGTCTGCTTGCTGAATCTGTAGTGATAGTAAGACACGCATGTAGTAACTCCAACCAGAAGTTGTGAATCTGGAGCTGGGGATGTTTGGGCTGGAGACCTAATGAGGAAACAGTCTACAAACATGAAGCCATGGGTGTGAGTGAGAGTGACTGTGGAGTGGACCCTTCAAAATAGCCTTAATATAAGGTGTGGATAGAAGCTGTAATTTCCCCCAAGAAGCTGGAGAGGGTACTCAAGGGCAAATGAGCTGGGACACACAGTGCTGAGGTGCAGTATAAGGTGGTCAGGAGCACCAAATGCACAGTGCAAGCAAAAGTTGTTCATATGCATAACCTATTAATATTTGCAAACTGCAGTAATGCTGTTAAATGATTAAGATGTTTCAAGGTACTAAGAAGCACTACTAAATAGTAGGTCCTATGGTAGCTGAAAATAGATTGTAGCTTTCAAGTGCCTTGAATTGCAGGATACATTTTATATACTAAGAGAAGAATCATACACCATAAATGTTTTCTCTTACAAAATAGTGGCTACCTGGAGCATCATGTGGAGACGCAATGTGAGCAATGAATGGCCAGGCTTGGTGGGAAGGAGCACTGGGATCTGTAGCAATGTCTGCCCTGTGTGGAAGGGTGGGGACTACTGTGCCTAAATTGGCTTTCCCTCAATTAAATGCTTTCCAAGGTACTGTTAAAACTAAATTTCTATGCTTCTCAGTGCCTACTTTATCACACATATTTACATATTATCCAAAAAGAAAAAATGAAAGAAAAAAAAAGTGCATATTGACTTTTCATGATTTTGTGGTAGTACAGCTTTGCAGTAACCTAGATTTATAAAATGATGGTAAATGTCAGGCTCTCTAGAGTGAATGACTGAAAAAAATGATGTGCCTTCAATAGGGTAAATAAGAGAGAATCATGTACACACCTTTTTTTTTTTTTAGAGTAAAAAGAATGAAAGAGAAAGAAAGAGGAAGAGATTTTAGAAAAAGAGAGAAAAGGAGAAAGAAACAGCAAAAGAAAGAAAAAAGAATGCAAGAGAAAGAAAGAGGAAGAGATTTTTAAAAAAGAGAGAAAAGGAGAAAGAAACAGCAAAAGAAAGAAAAAAAGAATGAAAGAGAAAGAAAGAGGAAGAGATTTTAGAAAAAGAGAAAAGGAGAAAGAAAGAAACAGCAAAAGAAAGAAAAAAAGAATGAAAGAGAGAAAGAAAGAGGAAGAGAAAGAGGGAGAGA
>CAUYQU010025514.1:0-22755 GCA_963574635.1 Cheracebus regulus | reverse complement strand
ACTCTAAAGTTGATCACATAATTGGAAATAAATCACTCCTCAGCAAATGCAAAAGAACTGAAATCTATCACCCAGTCTCAGACCACAATGCAATCAAATTATAACTCAGGATTAAGAAATTCACTCAAAACCACACAACTACATGGAAACTGAACAATCTCCTTCTGAATGACTACTGGATAAATAATGAAATGAAGGCAGAAATAAAGATGTTCTTCAAAACCAATGAGAATGAAGACACAATGTACCAGAATCTCTGGGACACATTTAAAGCAGTGTCCAGAGGGAAATTCATAGCACTAACTGCCCATCTGAGAAGCGAGGAAAGATCTAAAATCAACACCCTATCATCAAAATTAAAAGAGCTAGAGGAGCAAGCTCAAACAAATTCAAAAGCTAGCAGAATAAAAGAAATAACTAAGATCAGAGTAGAACTGAAGGAGATAGAGACGCAAAAAACTCTTCAAAAAAATCAATAAATCCAGGAGCTCATTTTTGGAAGAGATCAACAAAATAGATAGACTGCTAGCCAAACTAATAAAAAAGAAAAGAGAGAAGAATTGAATGAATGCAATAAAAAATGATGAAGGGAATATAACCACTGATTCCACTGAAATACAAACCACCATTAGAGATTACTACAAACAACTCTATGCATATAAACCAGTAAATCTAGAAGAAATGGATAAATTCCTGGACACTTATACCATCCTAAGACTAAACCAGGAAGAAGTTGAATCCCTGAATAGACCAATAATAAGGTATGAAGTTGAGACACCAATTAATAGCCTACCAACCAAAAGAAGCCCAGGTCCAGACAGGTTCACAGTTGAACTCTACCAGATGTACAGAAAGGAGCTGGTACCATTCCTTCTGAAATTATTCCAAACAATACAAAAAGAGGGAATCCTCCCTAACTCATTTTATGAGACCAAATCATCCTGATACCAAAACCTGGCAAAGATACAACTAAAAAAATTTCAGGCCAATATCCATGATGAACATTTATGCAAAAATCTTCAATAAAATACTGGCAAACTGATTGTAACAGCACATCAAAAAGCTTATCCATCATGATTAAGTAGGCTTCATCTTGGGGATACAAGGCTGGTTCAACATACGCAAATCTATAAACGTAATTTAACACATAAACAGAACCAAAGACAAAACCACGTGATTATCTCAATAGATGCAGAGAAGTCTTCGACAAAATTCAACAGACTTTTATGCTAAAAAATCTTAATAAACTAGATATCCATTGAATGTATCTCAAAATAATAAAAACTATGATAAATCCATAGCCTATATCATACTGAATGGACAAAAACTGGAAGCATTCCCTTTGAAAATCGGCACTAGACAAGGGTGTCCTCTCTCACCACTCCTATTCAACAAAATATCAGAAGCTCTAGCCAGAACAATCTGGCAAGAAAAATAAATAAAGGATATTCAATTAGGAAAAGAGGAAGTCAAATTATCTCTATTTGTAGATGATATGATTGTATATTTAGAAGACCCCATCATCTCAGCCAAAAATCTCCTTACACTGATAAGCAACTTCAGCAAAGTCTCAGGATACAAAACCAATGTGCAAAAGTCACAAGCATTCTGATATACCAATAACGAACAGAGAGCCAAATCATGAGTGAACTCCCATTCACAATAGCTACAAAGAGAATAAAATACCCAGAAATACAACTAACAAAGGAGGTGAAGGACCTCTTCAAGGAGAACTACAATTCACTGCTCAAGGAAATAAGAGAAGACACAAGCAGATGGAGAAATATTCCATGCTCATTGTTAGGAAGAAGCAATATTATAAAAATTGCCATACTGCCCAAAGTAAATTATAGATTCAATGCTATCTCCATCAAACTATCATTGACCTTCTTCATAGAACTGGAAAAACCCACCTTAAACTTCATATGGAACCAAAAAAGAGCCCACATAGCCAAGACAATCCTAAGCAAAAAGAACAAAGCTGGAGGCATCATGGTACCTAACTTCAAACTATACTACAAGGCTACAATAATCAAAACAGCATGCTACTGGTGCCAAAACAGGAACATAGACCAATGGAACAGAACAGAGGCCTCAGAAGTAACGTCAAAATAATATCTTTGACAAACCAGACAAAAACAAGCAATGGGGAAAGGATTCCCTGTTTAATAAATGGTGTTGGGAAAACTGGCTAGCCATGTGCAGAAAACTGAAACTGGACCCCTTTCTTACACCTTTCACAAAAATTAACTCCAGATAGATTAAAGATTTAAACACCTAACATCATAAAAACCCTGGAAGAAAACATGCACAATGCCAGTCAGGACATAGGCATAGGGAAGGACTTCATGACTAAAACACCAAAAGCAATGGCAACAAAAGCCAGAATAGACAAATGGGATCTAATTAAACTTAAGAGCTTCTGAACAGAAAAAAAGTAATAATAAAATAATTAGAGTGAACTGGCAACCAACAGAATGGGAAAAAAACTTTGCAAGCTACCCATCTGACAAAGGGCTAATATCCAGAATAGCCAAAGAACTAAAACAAATATACAAAAACAATAAACAATCCCATCAAAAAGTGGGGGAAGGATATGAATGGTTATTTTTCAAAAAAAAAAAAACATCTGTGTGGCCAACAAACATATGGAAAAAAGCTCATCATCACTGGTCATTAGAGAAATGCAAATCAAAACCACATTGAGATACCATCTCACGCCAGTTAGAATGGTGATCATTAAAAAATCTGTAGACAACAGATGCTGGAGAGGATGTGGAGAAATAAGAACATTTTTACACTGTTGGTGGAGTATAAATTAATTCAATCGTTGTGGAAGACAGTGTGGTGATTCCTCAAGGATCTAGAAATAGAAATAACATTTGACCCTGCAATCCCATTACTGGGTATATACGCAAAGGATTATAAATCGATCTATTATAAAGACACATGCACACGTATGTTCATTGTGTCACTGTTTACAATAGCAAAGACTTGGAACAAACCCAAATGCTCACCAAAGATAGACTGGATAAAGCAAATGTGGCACATATATACCATGGAATACTATCCAGCCATAAAAAAGGGTGAGTTCATGTCCTTTGCAGGGACATGGATGAAGCTGGAAACCATCATTCTCAGCAAACTGACTCAAGAACAGAAAACCAAACACCCCATGTTCTCATTCATAAATGGGTGTTGAACAAGGAGAACACATGGACACAGGGAGGGGAACATCACACACTGGGTTCTGTTGGGGGCTGGGGGTTAGGGGAGGGATAGCGGGGGTTCGGAGATTGGGGAGGGTTAACATGAGGAGAAATACCTAATGTAGGTGACAGGGGATGGAGGGAACAAACCACCATGGCGTGTGTATACCTATGTAACAATCCTGCAAAATCTGCACATGTGCCTCAGAACTTAAAGCAAAATAAAAATAAATTTTTTGAATGAGTGAATTTAAAAAAGCATTATTTACAATATGGTTTGAAAACAGCCTCTGGATTAGGAAGTTAGGAAGGAGAAGGAAATTATTAAGGTTTGAGAAAAGAGGTTAATTGAGTGGAGCCATAAGAAATGAATTTTAGTTTGTCAAGTGAATTAAAAATGAAAAAGTTTTTCCATTCAAAAATGTTTCGGTTTCAGTTGACTAAGAAGAAAACAGCTAATGCCTTGAGAAGAAATACAGAATTGTTAAAATCAATGTTTTTTTAAAAAATGGAATAATCCATTTAGCCAAGGATTTCCAAAGGATGCTAAAACTGTTAGGAAAAAGTGAATGCCAAACAAGATATTCACATTTTAATGTTAATGTTCCATACATAGATTGCTTGCTAATTGCTAAGGAAAAAATACACCCTCATAGAAGAGAGATCTGGCAATCACCACCCTAACGACACAATCAAATTTTGCATCACACAGTGAAACAACCTATTTACCTCCTTGTGTTACACAATATGAAGGACCCAGCACGATCTAGGAAGTAGTCTTGCCAAAAAATAAATCAAGCATTTAGACCTAACTTCCAAAACATAGAGGTGTAAGTTAAGCATCATCAGAAGGAAATAATTAGGCAAATCTTTTTTGTCTGGATTTTTCACTTAACATGATTATCTTGAGTTGTTTTTTTTCCCTTCTGTAACAACAATTTGTTGTTTTTTTTTTCATTGCTGAGTTCCATTGTGTCGATATACCACCATTTGTTTATCTGTTCACCTGTTGATGGATGTTTGATTTGTTTTCAGTTTGGGCTATTACAAATAAAGCTACTAGGAACATTTAAAAAAAAGACGAATATTCTTTCGGCTTTATTGGCTTATAATTTAAACAATGGGTGTTTGGAAAATTACTAACAATATTTCTTACATTAAAAATTGATTTTTTTCTTTTGTTTTATGAGACAGGATCTCTCTCTGTCACCTAGGCTGGAATGTAGTGGCACAATCACTGCTCACTGCAGCCTCGACTTCCTGGGCTCAAGCGATCTCCCGCCTCAGTTTCCATGTAGCTGGGACCACAGATGTGCCACCATACCCAGCTAATTTTTCTTTTCTATTTTTTGTAGAAATGAGGTCTCTGTATGTTGTCCAGACTGGTCTTGAACTCCTCAATTCAAAGGATTCTCCCACTGTGTCCTCTCAAAGTGCTAGGATTACAGGTATGAGCCACCACACCCAGCCAAAAATTGATTTCTGAATTAAAGAAAAAAGTTAACTGATATAATATGATCTATATTTATTTTCTTATTTCATTGCAATGAAATGCTCATTTATAGGCAGTAAACTTTGTTGCTGAAGTGTTTTTTTTATTCATAATGAACAGTAATATGAAAAAAAATAAAAAGTACCTCTTCAAGGTACTTAAAATTATATTCAAATTATCTTAAAATTACCTTCAAGATAATTCTTTTTTTTTTTTCTTAAAGACTGGTGCGGTAGTATAATATAAGTTCTTTCTAAAAAAAATTATTTATTATACTTTAAGTTCTGGGGTACATTAGCAAAATGTGCAGTTTTCTTACATAGGTATACACACACCATGGTGGTTTGCTGCATCCATCATCCTGCCATCTACATATCTACATTAGGTATTTCTCCGAATCCTATCCCTCTCCAATCCCCGCAGCCCCTGCTATCCCTTCTCTATCCCCCCGTCCCCCAACAGGCCCCGGTTGTGATGTTACCCTCCCTGTGTCCATGTGTTCTCATTGTTCAACACCCACTTATGAGTGAGAACATGGGGTGTTTGGTTTTCTATTCTTGTGTCAGTTTGCTGAGAATTATGGTTTACAAACTTAGCCTTTTTATGGCTGCATAGTATTCCATAGTGTATATGTGCCACATTTTCTTTATCCATTCTATCTTTGATGGGCATTTTGGTTGGTTCTAAGTCTTTGCTATTGTAAACAGTGCTGCAATAAGCAGATGTGTATGAGTCTTTATAAAAGAATGATGTATGATCCTTTGAGTATATACCCAGTAATGGGATTGCTGGGTCAAATGGTATTTCTATTTCTAGATCCTTGAGGAATCGCCACACTGTCTTCCACAATTATAGAACTAATTACACTCCTGCCAACAGTGTAAAAACATTCCTATTTCTCCACATCCTCGCCAGCATCTGTTGTCTCCAGATTTTTTAATGATCGCCAGTCTAACTGGCATGAGATGATATCTCAATGTGGTTTTGATTTACATTTCTTTAATGACCAGTGATGATGAGTTTTTTTTCATATGTTTATTGGCTGAATACATGTCTTCTTTTGAGGAGTGCTTTTTCCCATTCTGTTGGTTGCCGGTTTACTCTCATGATAGTTTCTTTTGCTGTGCAGAAGCTCTTAAGTTTAATTAGATCCCATTTGTCTATTTTGGGTTTTGTTGTCATTGCTTTTGATGTTTTAGTCATGAAGTCCTTGCCTATGTCCTGAAAGGTATTGCCTAGGTTTTCTTCTAGGGTTTTTAATGGTATTAGGCATTTAAATCTTTAATCCATTTGGAGTTAATTATTGTATAAGGTGTAAGGAAGGATCACTTCTTCACCTTTAGGCTAAGATCAAGTGTAGTATCTGTTCTTATCAGGTATAATTTCTTAAAAAAAACACTGAAATGTCACTTTCCTGCTATGACTGTATTAAACATAACTAGTAAACAGGTTCAAAATAACGTAGAAAAATTTACCTCTCTGAAGAGCTCATGTTTTTCTTTTCCATACATTTTATAGTGAAGAATCATTTAACAACATTTCAGTGTCCTTAATGGACAGTTTTAACTAACAAAAGTATGCCTCGTGTTTTGACCATTACAGAATCATAGTTCCTATTTTACTGGCATGTTCTTCATTGCTGTAAATTTAATGAAGTCATGTATGCTTTAATTTAAAACTAATTATGAAATATTTATATTTAGCATTGTGATGGGTTTGAAAAAGTGGCAGATAGAAATACACCAGATAATTTATGTTCAGGAAAATAGATAACTCTATTGAAAATTATCTTTAATATAGTTTGGTAAAAATATAACTAAGGGCCAAAAAAAACAGTGCTATAGAACCAAGTGGAAATAAGGAAAATGAAAAATTTAGTCTTATTGTCGCTATAAGTTTGAGGAATAAATTAGAAAAAAGAAAATAGTATATTTTTAGTCTAGTTATAAACAGTAATAGGGACCATGCTTGCTGCAAATTAGTTTTTGTCAAAAACATATTCTGTGGATAGAAAAAAATGGAAATAAGGCAGATTATCTAATATTTTGACAAGTAATATAACTTTCAAGTTACTGTTTCATTTGATGGACAGTCTATTTGAAGAAATAGACTTGTTTGCCCAATAATATAACACAGAGTCCAAAATTGCTTTTCACACATTCCAAGCTGACATTTATGGAACACCAACTTCGTGCCAAGGTATGTCTAATTCTATCTCAATAAAAATAATTTATTACATAGCATCACTGAACAAGCTATTCTGTTAGTTTTTTACTTAGATGTCCAACAAACATTTGTAAAATGCCTATTGTGTGGGTGGGTACTCTGACAATCACTAAGGATTCATTGATAATTAAAGAAATATCCTCTGCTATATTATTGTTAGTGTCATAAAGTAATATGCTATAAAAAGATGTAGCTATAAAAGTTAATAATAGATCATTTGATCGGTAATCAATTAGTAATTAGTATGTGGGAAATCATGTCCTTCAAAGTGATAGTTTCATGACAAACAGAAGCCTCAGGCAAATGGATGGAAGAGAGGGTGGAATTATAACCAAGCAGCAGAAATAGTGGGTGTAAAAGCGTATTTTGAGAGGAGGCATGGTGAATATGAGAAACTAAAAGAAAGCCAATGTCACTGCAGTTAGGGAGAATGCGGTATAGATGAGTTTGGAGAATTAGGTGGATACCCAAACATACAGAGCATTTAAGCAATGTTTAGGTATGTTGTCATCACCCTAATAACAGTGAAAAGCCATTGACTGAGCTATGTATTGGGGTAATATGGCCTTATTTTCTCACTTAAAAGACTGTTGTGGATTTTAAAAAAAATTGGAATGAGTAAATATCAGTGTTTATGTACTGGGAAGGAAATGGTGGTAGTGAGACTAGGGAGGACTATGAGATTTATAGTCTTTCATGTAAGTGTTCAAATTCGTGAGATTTTTTAGTAAGCTAAATCAATAGAATTTTCCAGTGGTGTGGATATTGGGGTAAATGAGAGGCAAATGTCATAGATAATTCTTGGGTTTCTGTTTTACCTAACCTGATGGAAAATGGCCCATTCGTGAAGAAAAACAGTTGTATGGAATTATATATATGGGCAAAGATCATAATGTTAATTTCTGTCATTGTTATGTAAGACTGCCTTTGAGATATTTAAGAATTGATGTTAGCTAAGTAGTTAGATATTAGTATCTGAAGCCAAAAGACCATTCTTATTAAATAAATAATTTTTTTGAGTAGTCTATATGAAAGTCAGATATGTGGAAGAAATTCTTTAGGAGAACAGTCTAGCTTGAGACAACTTGAGACCTTGGGATTGAAATTAAAGAAAATCTACCATTTTGTTGCGAATTGTAAAGGATAAGTAGTATGAGTAAAATCTGGATAATTTTTTAAATAAAATACAGTATAAAGAGAGTGTTCTTTTAATACGGCCATATATTAAAAGAGAAGGTGAGTGTGTTCAGCAATAATACATTTAGTGACATGGAAGTAATTACTGACCTTGGTAAGAATTTTACCTATAGAGAGAGGCTGAAAGACAGAATGGTGGGGTGAGGGGAAGATTAAAAATAAAATAGAGTGAGGCAGAACATATGGATAAGATGGTTTAGAACTTTGCACCAGGTAAGAAAGCATACTAACTGTGAGGTGAAAAGTAAGGTTTCATTGCTTTATTTTTTTCATTTTGAATAGGATATACTTGTTGATTTAAAAGCCAATATAAATGATGCAACTCTGTAAGAAACATGGGAAGTCAGAATTTTATGGTAACATGAGGAAAGAGGAGAAAGAAGCAAATGCCACTAATAATCATAATAATACAAGCTAATTATCATAAGCCAACATTTAGGAGCTGTACATATGAAAGAAATATGAGGCACAAAAAAGTTTTACATTGTACAAGGTCATCTTTTTGGAGTAAATGGGAAGAAATTGAAAACTAGAAATTGGAAGAGAGTTAGAAGCAGGTTGAATAAGAGATTGGGAAGAGAACCAGAAATGTAGAATTGCAGAATAAGTTGGAGACCCTAATTAAGGTTGGTGGTTAAGAATTTATAGTGGAAAAAATTTTGTCCTATTATGGGAAAATCTCATTAAGCAATTAGATGATCAGGGTCGGTCTTGGTGAAGACTATTCAGTTCACAGAGGATGAATTTTTTAAAATATGGATTTGACAAAAATTCAGAGAGATAATGGAAATTTATATATCTAGATATACTCTTGAACAGATGGATCCTAAAATCAATAAATGAATAAATCTGAATAGGAAAAAAAAATGAAGGAGATAGCTAATAAACTTGTAAAATGTACCAATTTCAAGTAACTGGAAATCTTTATAAAGTAAGAAAAAAAAGATAAAATTAGTTAAACAAGACTTAAAAGAGACATTGGCCATAAAGTGAGATTACTGAATTAGTGATTTTAGAAGGTTGATTAGATTTGGGTTATGTAAAGACTCAAAGTCTGACTGTGAAAGTAAGTGACAAGTGAGAAGCTCATTAAGAAATTATTAAAACTGAGGAGCTCTGCAACTGGGCACGTTGTATACATGAATGTTAATGTCAATCCATATGAAAATAGAACTTGGAATGAAGAAAAATAGCTAAACCACATCTTAAAATCTTTGAGGAGAAATGGGAACTAGCTGAAAGTCATAGATGACAGTGTTAAGGAGAGGAAGAGATTGGTGTAACTCAATGACTTGATATTAAAATGATCCGCATTTCTTTCTCTTTTCTTTTGTTCTTAAAAAATTTTTAAATTTGTTTTTATTCAACTCAGAGATGGAGATTGTTTTCTTCTGAAGAAGTAGGCAGTATTGGTAATCTGGAATTTCTAATGGAGAATAAAAAGAATGCCAGTCTTCTGTGTTACCTTTAAAGCAAATGGTTTATAGAAAACTAAAAATAAATAGTCATCAGTTAAGCACTCTTTAGTTGAAGTGGTATTCTCAGAGAGAAGCCTGATTTCTGTTAAGGAAAGAAAGTTAAAAGAGTGATCTAAAATACAAGAAGGAAAGTTACACATTATGACAGGCAGAGAATGGTTAAAGAAAAAAAAGTTAATATTGAGAAATAAATAGAAAGATGAGACACTTGAAAATTTAATTTTAGAAATCTTTTTAGAGCCAAGAAGGAATATATTTTGTTTTGTTTGGCCAGGATAATAAAGGCCCAACTGTAGAATCAATACTGAAATATATAGGAGAATATACATATAAAAATACATATAAAATATAATTGTATTATCAAACCACTATATATGATTTGACTCCAAATGTGTAAAACCATAGTGAACAGAATATCAGTTTGTCAAAGGAAGGGATTGCTGAGGGCTTGTAGGAGATAAGAAGTCTTAACTTGGCTTTGTACTGGAAGTTATCAAGAATATATTTTGG
This sequence comes from Cheracebus regulus, assembly GCA_963574635.1. Taxonomy (NCBI): domain Eukaryota; kingdom Metazoa; phylum Chordata; class Mammalia; order Primates; family Pitheciidae; genus Cheracebus; species Cheracebus regulus. Next base: position 12,643 of record CAUYQU010025514.1, on the reverse strand, counting down.
CTTAAAGGCAGTGGAGGAGTGTTAAAAGGGAGTTTTAAATAAATATCTGACAATTAGACAATATTGAGTAAAATCATTATGGAAATAAAATAAATGGAGGATAGATTATAAGGTGACATACTGGAGAATTAAATTCTAGTTAAAAGATAGTTGAAATAACCTACTCATTCTCTATCTTTATCTACCTTTAGTTCTGGGCATCCAAATCAGGGATCCAAATTGGACTAATACATAATTCATTTAATTCAGGAGATCATAGTTTCTTCTTAGGTTAAAGACAGTAGTTGGGGAAGGAAGCTGATAATAAAATACGGTTTTCATTTGCTCTCTCTAGGAACTGTTTGGGCTCTTTTAAAACTCTTATGTAATACATTGAATTATTGCTCTCAATCTTTGTTTCCTCTTGAAATAGGATATTATCCTATAGTTATTTGTTCATTGTCATGTGCTTCCACATGACTCACAGAAAGTGAGAAATACATTCCAACTTCCACTGATTTGGGGCTTACTCAAATGTCATGCTTGCTCATATGTCAGCTAGGAGGATAGGATAAAGAACCAATTCTGAGCATAGAATTAATTTAAAAGTTTTACGGGTTTACAGATAATCTTCTTGAGAACTTGCCCTCTTCCTTGAGAGCTTTATATCTCTAATAGCACCTGCTCCTTCAACCCGAGTCCTCAAATGAGAAGATATGTGAATAAGACCTAAATGTGACCTGCAGCCCGTAGACAGGCCCAACTGAACTCAGCCAAACCCACCCCAAACCAGCAGAGTCATGCATATCTCAGAAGATTCCAGCATAACTTCAGCTAAGAAGTGGATTTTTTTTTTCTGCAGTAGACCACTGAGTTTTGTGGCTATTTTTTTTTTTAATGTAGCATTGTTGTAATAAAAAAGAAATATTACACCATGGCTTTTCCCTTTTGAGAGATATACAGATAGATGAACACACACAAACACACACACACATATATATGCATATATGTGTATAATATATACATGAACATATATGTATATATGTTTTGAAATTGTTTATATAGCTATATACATATCGTTTGAAATATATGTACATATTCCCCTTCTACTAAATATTAAACCTAATTTCTGTGGGATGTGTGATAATATATTTATTTACATCTTTCACAGTGGAAGCTCTAGTGCCTTGTAAAAAGTAAATACTTGTTAACTAACAACCAAAACATATTCATAATCTTTTGATTTGCTCTTTTAAATTAAAAAGTATTATTCTACAAATATAGGTTTTCTTACTCTTCCTTCATATGTAAACTTTCTCAAAATCCTAAAATCAATCAATAAAGTCTTCTTCCACTTTAAATACTCTCAGGACTACTCTCTGTTGACAATCTATATTAGACAATTGCTGATTAACTAGATACTGCTATCTAGTGTGACATATCTGGAGTAAAAAAATCAAATAGCCATTTTTTTTGAAATTACAGATTGTCCAAATTATGAAAAGTGAAGGAAAATAATGTACTTTGCACCAGAATCAGTACATTATTGGTTTCGATTACTAAATTACGTTTTACACTTTAATAACTTTTTTCTTTTCCAGTACGTTAAATAGAAAATTGTTGCATACTCTAAGTTTAGATAAGTATGCAATTAGCCTTGCTACTTTACCAAATTATCACTTCACCTTTTTTTTAAATAGTATTCAACTTAATTAGACACATATTCATTGTGGCTATCTACTTGAATTGGTCACAGTGAGAAATTATTTGTTTTATTTGATGAAGTCTAACCATCACTTATTTCTCTAATAAAAGAGTAATTGGAATGGATTAAAAGAAAACTTCAGAGTTTAAGAAATGTTTCACGAATGACCTGAAGACATTGATAGATGACTTCTTAGATGAAAGAAATTTCCCCTTCTTTCTGCCCATGTGCTAGGTGATTTTCTTTCTGAAAATATGGGTGGTTAATGTTAGCCTTCTGTAGCTCTGACACATTATTTGAGGTTAGTGATGGGCAAAATTTTGGATCCTTGCTCTCTAAACTTTGAATTGCCTAACTTAAAAAAAAATCCCATGTTCTTATTTCTTCTCCTTTTTAAGTGACTATATCTTAGCAAAGAAGAGAAGATTTAGGACTTTTAATAATTATAGAGAAAAAGCCATTGATGAAACTCCCTCTATGAAACTGTATGAATAAAGAACACTGGCAAAATTCTATTTTTCACTTAAAACACAGCACGTAGAAGAACTATATTTACATAGATACTAAAACTTACATTTAGTATCTCCAGTCCAATGTAAAGAAAAAACTAAGGATCATGTCAGATCAAAAATTTTTTTCCAGTTCTTTTTTTTTTATTTTAGAAAAAGAGAGAAAAGGAGAAAGAAACAGCAAAAGAAAGAAAAAGAATGAAAGAAAGAGGAAGAGAAAGAGGGAGAAAGCAGATCAAAATTTTAGTAAGCAAGGGTGACAAAGTTTGTAGATGGTATCAACCCTTAAAAGAAATGCTCATAGGCTTATACTTTGCCCAGACGGAAGGAAATGATAGAAGGTTAATCGTTTTATGATCATTTCCTAAAGTTAGTATTGTACACAAAGGCAATTATGTCTATGGTATTGATGACCTGAATTGATCTGCCCAAGTAAGTGAATACAGTCTTCTCTTGGTATCCATGGGGGATTTGACCCAGCAACCTGCCTCCACCCCAACTCTATGGATAACAAAATCTGTGGGAGCTCAAATCCCATTGTAAAATGGCCTAGTTTTTCATATAACCTATGCAGCTCCTCCCATATACTTTAAATCATCTCTGTGTTACTTACAATTACCTAATAAAATACCTACATATTTTATGTGTGTGAATTCAATGTAGTTGCTTACTGCATGGCAAACTCAAGTTTTGCTTTTTTTCAAGCTGTGGAATTTTTTCTGAGTATTTCGATCCACTGTTGATTGAATTCACTGTTGATTGAATTTTTTGTATCTGTGAAACTCATGGATACAAAGGGCCAACAGTATCTGCTTTCTCCTTCTATACCTCATATATTTATTTTTTGAATGTGTACACTAATGGAAGAGAGTGGCTTTCTTGTGTAGAGAAACTTTATATTTTTCTCAAAATAAACAAAACTATTCTCTTCATTAGAACCAAAACATGTTCCAAATATAGAACCACTTTAAACAAAGGGGGAAATATAAAATATTTAGGATGTTCATAAAACAGTCTCCGTATTGAGATTAATTTTAATAAAACAGTTTAGAATTTATAAGATACAGATAGATTAATATTTCAGTGAAGTTTCTGGAAAAATATCTGCTAATTATACTGTTAATTCTTTTGAGAATCAAGATCTGTGGTAAAAAACCTGCTTAGATACACAGTTCAGGTAACGTAAGACAAACAGTTTAAGATTAAAGCCACATGAATTTGGGCTGTTTTGTTAGACTGTACCATTGTAATAAGATAATTCAAGCTACTATAATATGAAACAGACAAACCAGCATGAAAGTGTTTTAAATATAAAAGAATGGTATTTTCCACTTATGTAATAATCTAAAACAGGTGTTCCTAGATGACCGGAAGTATTCATTTTATGTTGCAATTTAAAAACTCAAGCTCACTTCACCTTGTACCTCCACCTCTTAGCACTACACAGTTATCTACACCTATTTGGTGAAAGAGCTTGTATGTGGGATGGTAGTAAGGGCACATTCGCATCTTAAGTCTTGGCTCAGCATATTTACTGCTAAAATATAGTCACCTTCTCCACTTAATTGCAAGGGAACTTAGATTTTATAAATAGGTGTTTGTCAAGAAAATGATTTTTGAAATGAAGAGCTAATAAACTATACTCTGGAATTCTCACCTCTCTATATAGTTTTGAAGACTTCTTTGAATGTATTTACTGCTGTCAAATCCGTCTGCAAGGAAGATGATTAGAAACCCATCCAGTAACCATCTCCAGCTCAAATTTTATTACCTAGTAGTGATGCACAGTCCAGATATATGTGGTCTAGGGACCTATAAATGAAACAGTGAGTAACATGTTCTCACCACATCACAGATACAATAATGAAGCACCATTGGAATACTTGCAATAAAAAATAGTATCCCAAAAAAGAAGAACGGGAAATAAGTAAGTGTTGTTTATGGTAATCATGTAATCTTGCTGATCTGGTATTATAAAGGTCACCCTGGACTAGCTATGGAGAATAGTGATTAATTAAATTTTGAGTCTGACCTCTGGAAGGAACTTCCTCACATTTTCCTATTTACATCAGAAAATATATAGGGTTTGAGATTTTTGCTTCACTGTGAGATAAGTTAGCCTGACATAATATACAGACAGAATGTCACAAGACCCAGTCAGTTAAAAACATCAGTCAGAGCAGCACTTTTCTTCCTGGTCCATTTCCAGTAAGAGGAGAACCAGATGTTACCTGCCCATATGTTAAGTTTCAAGACAGTAACAAACCACAACTTTTAAGAGACTCTGAGCTTTTATGAAGCCTCTAGCATATCCCTGTATTATTCTCTCTGGAAAGAGAGAGATTAACCATTACCCTAGAATGTAAGTACATCCCTGAGAGGGAAAACAATGGGCTTTATCCTTATCATGCTAGCATATTCATGGGTGATACATTTCTAAATCTCTCGAGAAGGATTTGCTCTGTCTGCTGAGGCTGTTTGTTTTCAAACATGCCCTTGTTTTGAAGGTCTGGACCTTGTTAAAAAACAAAAAAAAAAACAAAAACAGAAAAACAACCCATGGAGAACTGTCTCCCAACAATTCTCCATGGTTGCATCTGAAACAAATACTGGGACAGGCTCTCCATGAGACTGTAAGGTTTTTGTATTCCATTTCCTGTTATACAACTTTAGGGCCTTAAGATGTTAAAGCTTTTGATTAGGTCCCATTTGTCTATTTTGGCTTTTGTTGTCAGTACTTTTGGTGTTTTGGACACATGCACACCAATGTTCATTGCAGCACAGTTTACAATAGCAAAGACCTGGAACCAACCCAAATGCCCATCGATGATAGACTGGACAGGGAAAATGAGGCACATATACACTATGGAATATTATGCAGCCATCAAAAACGATGAGTTTGTGTCCTTTGTAGGGACATGGATGAACCTGGAAACCATCATTCTCAGCAAACTGACACAAGAACATAAAATCAAACACCACATGTTCTCACTCATAGGCGGGTGTTGAACAATGAGAACACATGGACACAGGGAGGAGAGCACTACACACTGGGGTGTGTTGGGGGGAAATAGGGGAGGGACAGTGGGGGGTGGGGAGTTGGGGAGAGACAGCATGGGGAGAAATGCCAGATATAGGTGAAGGGGAGGAAGACAGCAAATCACACTGCCACGTGTGTACCTATGCAACAATAGTGTGTGTTCTTCACATGTACCCCAAAACCTAAAATGCAACAACAACAAAAAAAGATGTTAAAGCTTAGACAGTCAAAAGCAGTTTAGCCTTAACTCATGGTTTCTTTGAAAATAAAGCCACCTAAAATGGTACGTGTCTAATATATTTGCTTCTAGTTGACTTCTTTGGCTTGTAATCATACCTAAAATCCTCTCCTGTATATAGTTTTTCAGTCTGTTTTATTTATTTTACTTGTTCTATCTTTGCACTGCCTTACTCATGGTTATTTTAAATCCATGTAGAAGAATCATCTTGACTGGGTAGCTAATTATCTTTACCTTGATCTTGGCTGAATCTTTATAGGCATTTGTCTCAAAACCTTTATTTTTTATTTTGGTAGGTTCAGCAACAGTTGTAATCCCAAATTTATGGATTTATAAAATTCCTTTTAGTTTAGCTAATAGGTGAATTCTACTTGGGATTATACTTTTTCTGTACTATTTTACTGTAAAGATCAACTAACACATACTAATAAACTGAGTCTGTTTAACATTTTATCTAGAGCTATAGTCATTAAACAAAAAACAAAAACCAGTAAGCAACTTCAGGTGACAAAAAATATAGTTATCAGAATTGCTTCTGCTGGAGAATGTATAGCATTGCAGGCAGCAAATCAAAATTTGTTTTAAGCTTCTTTGTGGTAAAAGACCCTCAAATAAAACTGCTAAAATTCATATGCTTAACTTTGCATAAGACAAGTGTAAGTTAGCTTAATGATGACAATATATATTTATAGTTTGTAAATTGGTTTCACATGCACTGGTTGCAAATGCATGTAATGTTGCCTCTCCAGCTCACCACTCCATTCCTAATACACAGCAATGTGCCTACCACATAGAATGATTCAGTATGTACTTAAATCAGTCATGAATAAATGAAGGTAATTCTTATGCCTTAGTCCGTTCAATCTGCCATGATAGACTGGGTTGATTATAAACAACAGAACTTTATTTTTCACAGTTCTAGAGGTCCAGTAGACCGCTAGGTGTTATCATAATCAGTGTCTGGTGAAGGCTCACTCTTTTTTATCATAGACAGCTGTCTTTTCTCTTTGTTCTCATATAGTAGAAGGGGCAATAAATTTATTTGATACTTCTTTTATAAGGGCACTGATATGGCTTGGCTCTGTGTCCCCATCTGTCATGGTTAATACTTAGTGTCCTCTTGATTGGATTGAAGGATACAAAGTATTAATCCTGGGTCTGTCTATGAGGGTGTTTCCAAAGGATATTAACATTTGAGTCAGTGGGCTGTGGAAGGCAGACCCACCCTTAATCCAGTGGTGACCATCTAATCAGCTGCCAGCAAATATAAACCAGGCAGAAAACATGAAAAGGAGAAATGGGCCCAGTCTCCCAGCCTACATCTTTCTCCCGTGCTGGATGCTTCCTGTACTAGAACACTGGACTCCAAGTTCTTCAGTTTTAAGACTCAGACTGACTCTCTTTTTGCTCCTCAAGTGTGCACACGCACACACACACACACACACACACACACACACACACACACACATTCTATTAGTTCTGTCTCTCTAGAGAACCCTAATACACCATCCAAATCTCATGTCAAATTATAATACTTAGCTGTTAAATGAGAGGCCTGGTTGGAGTGACTGAATCACAGGAGTGGACTTCTCACAAGATCTTGTTGTTTGAAAGTGTGTAGCACTTCCCTTTTTACTTTCTCTCCTTCTACCATGATTGAAAATTTCCTGAGGCCTCCCAGCCATGCATCCTGTACAGACTGTGGAAATGTGAGTCAATCAAACCTCTTTTCTTCATAAATTGCTGTCTCAGGTAGTTTTTATAGCAGTATGAGAACATGCTAATACAGCTAATCGTCACTGAGAGGTGATCAAGTAATGAGGCGGGAACATTCATGAATAGAATTAGTAATTCTGTTCTATTACACTGTCACATTGGGGATTAGGATATCAACATGTGAATCTGGTTGATCATAAACATTCAGTCTACATTATTCTGTCTTAACCATGACATCTGGATTGTAAGAATGTTATGGATAACGAAACTTGAAAATACAGGATTAATTATTCAAAGTAAAAATGGTACCCAGAGAAAGAGTAAAGTCTAATTTATGTGAATAACATTGAACTGTTGGCTACACAAATATAATTGTGGATATTTGAGATAGAAAATTCAGTATATAAGCCTATATATAATAATTATGTATACAAATTAATAGACTAGTTGCAAACTGTTATGAAAAGAGTGAGCATATACTCAGAATTATGAAGCTGGAAAAGACCTTAGATAACATCACTTCTACTCACTTCATTTTATCAATTGAAAAAAAGTGTGCATATGTGGATAAAAATTTACAACTATCCTGTTTACTTATGTATAGAATCACTTTTACTGTACTAATAATCAACTTAGTGACTGACATACGCTAGTATGATCTCATCCTTGGAATTTTTAAATAAATCAGCCAAGCTCAAGGTACATATGCCAGTATCACAGTCATATTTTTTTTACACATTTGTACTAGAGAGGTACATAACATTTTTCTTCAATAAGTTGAATAAATTGGATTAGGTATCTCAAAGATCTACATACATTTGAAAACTCTATTATTTTATTTGAAAATATTCCAAGTCTTTCTGGAACCATATTTAACAAAAAGAAAATAATATTTTCAAAAATTATGTAAGTGCATTAAATTATAACAATTCTCGTCTCTGGAAATTATCTCATTCGCCCCTGAACTTGGGAATCTTTTGTAAACCTGTGACTGTCAAGATGTATGACTAGAGTAAGTGTTTGTTACCTGTATAATGACACAGAATATTTATAATAAGGTAATTAAGTACTGTCTTGTTTTATTCTTCAATGTGTAATTTTTAATAACTGAATTTAATATAATAAAAACAACTGACTTAATTACTAACAAAATTGTAAGTGGATGCTATGTTTTAATGTCTTGTATCCTAGTAAAATTTTTAGTATTAAATTTTTATATTTTTGCTTACACCTGAGCAAATAAATGAAAAATAAATCCTTAAGGCAACATTTTATGAGGATAATGAAAATATCAATACAGCAGTGATATAATAACTTGCAAATTAAATTTCTAAAATAGGCAGGAAGCCTTTACCAATGATACAATTACTTATTATACCATTAATCTGTTTATAGAAATCCATCTTACACTGAAATAAGAAGTACGTCGAGTTTCCTTTTTTCCATAAATGCTTTTGCCTTGGATTTAAGTAGTTTAACATTTTTCTTCATGATTCATACTGCAGTGATGGTAAATGCAATTTTTATAAAGCATACTACCAAGGCAATGTGTGAGATTCATGATTCCAATAGTAAAATCACCTTAGGGGATACTGCGGGGACAGAATCTAATAAAGTTTTTTTAAAAATAAAAACCTCGGGCCGGGCATGGTGGCTCACGCCTGTAATCCCAGCACTTTGGGAGGCCGAGGTGGGCAGATCACGAGATCAAGAGATCGAGACCATCCTGGCCAACATGGTGAAACCCTGTCTCTACTAAAAATACAAAAATTAGCGGCGCATGGTGGCGCGTGCCTGTAGTCCCAGCTACTTGGGAGGCTGAGGCAGGAGAATTGCTTGAACCTGGGAGGCGGAGGTTGCAGTGAGCCGAGATCCCACCACTGCACTCCAGTCTTGTGGCTGGCGATGGAGGGAGACTCTGTCTCAAAAATAAATAAATAAAAACTTCATGTTGAATTGAACCCATTATTATTATGTAATGCATTTTGTCTTTTTAAATCATTATTATCTTAAAGTCTGTTTTGTCTTAAATAAGAAAGGCAACTTTGCTCTTTTTTGTTTTCTGCTTGCTTGATTTTTCTTAATCCCAAAACTTTCAGCCTATGGCTGTCATTGCACATGAGATGAGTTTCTTAAAGACATCATACACTTGGGTCGTGATACTTTATTGAACTTCCAACTCTGTTCTTGTTAAATGGGGCATTTAGCCCGTTTACATTCAAGATTAATAAAGATATATGTGGATTTGATCTTGTCATCATGCTATTAGCTGTTGTTATGTGCACTTTACAGTATAATTGTTTTATAGTGTCTGGGGTTTTTGTACTTAAGTATGGTTTCGTGGTGGCTAGCAAGTCTTTTCTTTCTATATTCACCATTCTCTTATGAATCTTTTGTAAGGCAGGTGTAGTGATAACAAATTCCTTTAGCATTTGCTTGTTTGCAAAGGAACTTATTTCTCCTTGGCCTATGTGGCTTAGTTTGGCTGAATGTAAAATTCTTGGTTGAAATTTATTTTATTTAAGGATGCTTAATATAGACCCCAACTCTTCTGGCTTTTAAGGTTTCTACTGGAAGTTCCACAACTAGCCCAATAGAATTCCCTTTATAGGTGACACGCCCCTTCTTTCTAGCTGTCTCTAAAGGTTTTTCCTTTCATGTTGACCTCGGAGAATCTAATGACTATATGTCTTGGAAATAGTTGTCTTATATAGTATTTTTCAGGGGTTCTCTGAGTTTTCCGAATTTGAATGTTAATCTGTTTAGCAAGGTTGGGGAAATTTTCATAAACATTATCCTCAAATAGGTTTTCTAAGTTGTTTACTGTCTCTCCTCCTCTTTCATGGGTGCCAATTAGTTATAGGTGTCTTTACGTAACCCAGTATTCCTCTGAAGTTTCATTCATTTTTTTTAAAATTCTTTTCTTTATTTAGATCTGCACAAGTTGATTCAAAGAACTGGGCTTAAACCTCTGAGATTCTTTCCTCAGCTTGGTCTAGTTGGCTGTTAATACTTCTGGCTGTATTAAGAAATTCTCATAGTGAGTTTCTCAGTTTTATCACATGAGTTTGGTTATTTCTTAAAATGACTATTTTATCTTTGAGCTCTTGAATATTTTTACTGGATTCCGTAGAATTCTTGAATTGGGTTTTGACTTTCTCCTGAATCTGAAAAATCTTTGCTGCCATCCAAATTTTGAATTCTGTCATTACAGCAATTTCACTCTGGTTAACAATCATTGCTAATGAGCTAGTGTGATCATTTAAAGGTAAGAAACTCTGGGTTCTAGAGTTGCCAGAGTTCTTATGCTGGATCTTTCTCATTTGTGTGGGCTGATATTCCTTTAACTGTGGTGTAAGTTGAGTACATTTACTTGGTTTTATTTCCAGGTATTTTCAGAGGTCTGAGGTTTTGTACAGGAATCTTAATTTGTAGCTGAATTCTTCTCATTGGTTTTATTGGGTAATGTTATATTGGCAAAGTATTTTTAATGTTGTAGTTTGGGCTACAACCCAATAGAAGATGTCATACAACTCAAATTCAAACTACACTACAAGACCATAGTAAATAAAACTGCATAGTACTGGCACAAAAACAGACACATAGACCAATGGAAAAAGTTAGGGAACCCAGAAATAAAGCCACACACCTACAACTATCTAATCTTCAACAAAGTTGACAAAAACAAACAAGGGGGAAATTATTCTGTAGTCCATAAATGCTACAGAGATAATTGGCTAGACACATGCAGAATATTGAAACTGGACCCTTTCTTTTCACCAGATACAAAAATAAACTCAAGACGAATTAAAGACTTAAATGTAAAACCTAAAATTGCATGAACCCTAGAAAAAAACTAAAACATACCACTCTGGACATAGGCCCTGGCAAAGAGTTTATGATGAAGACTCCAAAAGCAATAGCAACCAAAACAAAAATTGATAAGTGGAACCTAAGTGAACTAAAGAGTTTGTACACAGTAAAAGAAATTATTAACAGAGTAAACATACAACCTACAGAGCATAGATTTGCAAACTATGCATCTGACAAATGTCTAATACCCAAGACATTTGCAAACTACAAGAAAATATTTACAAACTATGCATCTGACAAATGTCTAATACCCAGAATCTATAAGAAACTTAAACATATCAACAAACAAAAAACAACCCATAAAAATAGGCAAAGAATATGAATAGACACTTCCAAAAATAAGACACATATGCAGCTAACAAACATATGAAAAAATGTTTAACTTCATTAATTATTAGGGAAGTGCAAATCAAATCTATAGTGAGATACCTTCTTACACCAGGAAAAATGGCTATTATTAAGAAGTTGAAAAAAAATAAAAATAAAAACGATGACAGTGAGGTTGAAAAAAAAAAAAAAAAAAAAAGGAGGGGGAACACATGTTATATTGATGGTGAAAATGTAAATAATCAGCCACTGTGAAAAACAGTTTGGAGAATCTCAAAATACTTGAAACAGAACTACTATTTGACCCAAAAATCCCATTACTGGGTACATACCCAAAGGAATATAAATTATTTGATCAAAAAGATACATGCACATATATGTTCATCACAGTACTTTTCACAGTAACAGAGATGTGGAATTAATTTAGATGCCCATCAACAGTGGATCTGATAAATCAAATGTGGTACATATATACCACAGAATACTATGCAGGCATAAGAAAAGAATGAAACTTTGTCCTTTATGGATGATGCTGGTGGCCAGTATCCTAAAGGAATTAATGCCATAACAGAAAAGCAAATGCCACATATTCTCACTTATAAATGGGAGCTATCCATTGACTACACATGGATAAAAAGAAAAGAACAAGAGACACCAGGGTCTACTTGAGGATGGAGATTGAGAGGAGGGTGAGAATAGGAAAACTACCTATTGGGTACTATGCTCACTAACAGGGTGATAAAATAATTTACATATTAAACAACCACAAGACTCAATTTATTCATGTAACAAAATTATACATTTATCCCCGGAACTTAAAGTAAAAGCTGGAAGTAAATTTTAAAATAAATGAAAAAATAAAAAGATAAAAACTTAATATTGGTCATCAGTATTCCTAGAAAAATATATTTAATATTAATTTGACATTTGTGGAAACATTCTTAAAGACAATCACATTTTATTAGTACAATGCAGTTTATTTTTTTAATGCAGAAAAGAGGTATTTTAAAGTTTTATTTATTTTTAATTATTTTTATTCACACATAATTACACATATTTATGGGGTACAGTGTGATATTTTGATAGATGTGTATAAAATGTAATAATCAGAGAAATATCCAAGATGGCCGATTAGCAACAGCTCAGGAATGTAGCTCCCAGTGAAAGCGCAGAGAACGAGTGGACGCCGCACTTTCCGACGAATTTTTGTTGCCCACAGACCGGGAGATTCCCGGCAGAGGAGCCACACGGGTCGC
>CAUYQU010025512.1:0-23030 GCA_963574635.1 Cheracebus regulus | reverse complement strand
TGGGGAGAAATGCCAGATATAGGTGAAGGGGAGGAAGGCAACAAATTACACTGCCACGTGTGTACCTATGCAACAATATTGTATGTTCTTCACATGTACCCCAAAACCTAAAATGCAATAAAAAAAAAGAAAAAAAAAACATTTTGAAAGAAAAATAAAGTAAAAAGTGAGAGTATTTAACAATCTATGAGCATTTTAACAATCTATGAGCACATTTTATTTGATACCTATATATTCAAATGAAAACAAAAGAGAAAAAATAAATTGAAGGACTAACAGAATTACAAAAGGAAAAATGAGATGCATTTTAGGTAAAAAGAAAATGGTGAACAATGCAAAGAGGTAGGAAAGTACTGTTGGTGTTAGAGAAAAATATCTGGTGTACTGTAGCAGACTGTGAGAGAAAATAACAGAAAAGCAGGTTGAAGTCTTAAGGAAGGACTTAAATGTCAAATTAAGGCCAGGCGCAGTGGCTTACACCTATAATCCCAGCACTTTGGGAGGTTGAGGTGGGCAGATAATGAGGTCAAGAGATTGAGACCATCCTAGCCAACATGGCGAAACCCCATCTCTACTAAAAATAAAAATTAAAAAATGCAACAATAACAACAAAAAAGGTCAAATTAAGGTCTTCTTTAATTTGGTTTATAACATGTAGATAATTGGAATTCATCAAATATTTTTAGGTTGGAAAGTAACATGATTGAGAAAATGCTCTGGATAGATGCTGACTCTGGTGGAAGTGTGATAGGACTAAAAGAGAAGACAGACGAGTGAGGAAATTATTTTAACAATTAAAACAAGAAACAAAACTAGTACAAGGGCAGAAGCAGTGTGAATGTAAAGGAGGGAATGTATGTTAGAGACAGGATGAACTCCTAGGAGAATAAATCAAGAAAGAAGAGAATGACTCTAGGAATGAGCCCTGGCCTATTGCTAACAAAAGGGAAAGGATCAGGGAAAAAATTGCAAGGAGAACTATGTAATAGAACTCCCAATGGAATTAAGAAAATATCTCAATTCAGCTGAGATTCTGAAATACTAACAGAGAAAAAAGACTTTGAAATTTTTTCTTATGTAGGTTACTACAGTCCTAGGCACTGGAAGTTTCAGGTGAATGGTTAGGAAGTAAGCAACAGGAGAAAACATGTCACTCCAAGAGCTTCAACACAAAGAGCCAGTGTGAGATGCCAGCTGAAGGGCTGAAACTGGGAAATGCCTTAAAAGCAGGACACATACAAAAAATGAACAGGCAGATTCAAATCATCAGGTAAATAGAAGTTCAACTCTGAAATTATGAATCAAAGTATTGTAATATATATAGTTTAGGACTTCTTTGTCCCTCACAACCCAACTTAATGTAACTAATACATCTTAAAGGTAATAAAGAATAGAGGCTCTCAAAACCAGCTTCATAAACAACATGCTGGAGTAACAGATACACTCCATCATTCCCTCTGAAATGTCTTCTGACTGATGGTTCTACACCACAAGATTGGTAAATAAATAAACATTTATGTTTTGAGGAAGTTCCTTCATGGGGATAAAATAGTTTTGTATCTAGATTATGTTGTTGATGTCTTAGTCCATTTGTGCTGCTATAAAACAAGCTTGCCCAACATGTGGCCCAGGACGGCTTTGAACACAACCCAATACAATTTCATAAACTTTCCTAACACATTCTTGTGTGTGTGTGTGTGTGTGTGTGTGTGTGTGTGTGTGTGTGTGTGTGTGTGTGTGTGTGTGTGTGTGTTTTTTAGCTCATCAGCTATTGTTAGTATATTTTATGTGTGGTCCAAGACAATTCTTCTTCTTCCACTGTGGCCCAGGGAAGCCAAAAGATTGGACATTCCTGCTATAAAGGAATACCTGAGGCTCAAAATTTTAAAGGAAAGAGGTCTATTTGGTTCACAGTTCTGCATGCAGGTTGTACAAGAAACATGGTCCAGCATCTGCTTCTGGTGAGGGCTTCAGGCTGCTTCCACTCATGGTGGAAGGCAAATCAGAGGAGGCATGTGCAGAGGACACATGGTAAGAAAGGAAGCAAGAAGGTGAGTGAAAGGGCCAGGCTCTTTTTAAAAACCAGCTCTCATAAAAACAAAAAAAGTGACAACTCATGACCCCCAACTCCCAAGGGAGAGGAGTGATCTATTCACGAGTGATCCATATCATGACCCAAACGCTGGCCATTAGGCCTCATTTCCAGCATTGAGAATCAAATTTCTTTTCCTTTTCTTCTTTTTTTTTTTTGAGAAAAAGTCTCGTTCTGCTGCTCAGGCTGGAGTGCAGTGGTGTGATCTCAGCTCACTGCAACCTCCACCTCCCAGGTTCAAGCAACTCTCCTGTCTCAGCCTCCTGAGTAGCTGGGATTACAGGTGCATGCTACCAGGCCTGGTTAATTTTTGTATTTTTAGTAGAGACAGGGTTTCACCAGGTTGGTCAGGCTGGTCTCGAACTCCTGACCTTGTGATCTGCCTGCCTTGGCCTCCCAAAGTGCTGGCATTACAGGCATGAGCCACCGCACCCAGCCAGGAATCAAATTTCAACATGAGATTTGGATAGGACAAACATTCAAACTACAGAAGTTGGTTATATGAATTTATCACTTGAATCTATACATGTGATAAAATTTCATATACCACTCCACCCCTACCAAAACATGCAGGTTGAACCTGGTAAAATCAAACTCTGTACTTGAGTTAATAATATCATACCAAAATCAATTTCCCAGTTTTGACAATGTACTATGATTATGTAAGGTATTATCATTGGGGGAAGCTAGATGAAGGTATATGGTAACTGTACCATTTTTGTAACTTGTTATGAGTCTTAACTATTTGAAAACAGAAAGACCTAAAAAACAAAGAAAAATATAAAAAATGCTTAAAGTAATATGTCATGATTCCTCATCCTTAATGAATCTTTTCAATTAATAGACCAACCACTATTACATATTGATCAGCCAACAGAGTAATTACTGTGATAATAAAACAGTTATTTGTTATAATGAGAACTCACAGACACAAAGGCAACAACAGACACTGGGGCCCACTTGAGGGTGGAGGATAGGAGGAAGGAAAGGGGCAGAAAAAATAACTATTGGGTACTAGGCTTAGTACCTGGGTGGTGAAATAATCTATATAACCAACCCCCATGGCACAAGTTTATCTATGTAACAAACTTGCACATGTACCCCCAAACCCAAGACAGAAGTTAAAAATAGTAAAAGGACAATATACACCAAATCAGGAGGAAAAACAAAAAACAAACAAACAAAAAAACCAGTATTGGTTATCTGTAAACATTTTAAGGAAAATGATAAGCTTCAAAGGTATAGTGCATATAAATAAAATTGTCTTTTTTAAAAAAGTAGAGGGAGGCCAGGCACATTGGCTCACACCTGTAATCCCAGCACTTTGGGAGGCTGAGGAGGGCAGATCACTTGCAGTCAGGAGTTCAAGACCAGCCTGGCCAAGATGGTGAAACCCCACCTCTACTAACAATACAAAAATTAGGCATGGTGGCCCACGCCTGTAATCCTCGCTACTCAGGAGGCTGAGGCAGGAGAATCACTTGAACCTGGGAGGCGGAGGTTGCAGTGAACCGAGATTGCACCATTGTACTCCACCCTGGGTGACAGAGCAAGACTCCATCTCAAAAAAATAAAAATAAAACAATTAAAACAGCAGAGGAGGCCAGGTGTGGCAGCTCACACCTGTAATTCCAGAACTCTGGGAAGCTGAGGCAGGAAGATCACCTGAGCCCAGGTGTTTGAGGCTACAGTGAGTTTTGATTGCACCATTGTACTCCCACCTGTACAATAGAGCAAGATCCTGTCTCTTTAAATAATAAGCATAATAAATTTAAAAAGCAGAGGGAAATATGAGAGGAATAGAGGGAGAGAGGGACTGGATAAAAATTAAAAGTAGATTGGGTTACATTTATAAACTAAACATGAAGGCCTGTCATGGTAATTATCTGCATCTGCTCCCTAACTCCCAAACAAGTACCTCAAGATCTGCAGAAAAGAGAAGAAAGAAAAGAAAGAAACCAGTTAACGCAAAATATAGAATGTGGGTTATGTTAAGGACTGCACTGGCTAATATGATAGCCACTTAAAATTAAATGAAATTTATAATTCAGTTCCTGGGCCAGGTGCAGTGGCTCATGCCTGTAATCCCAGCACTTCAGGAGGCTGAGGAGGGTGGATCCCTTGAGGTCAGGAGTTCAAGGCCAGCCTGGTTAACATGGTGAAACCCCGTCTCTACTAAAAACACAAAAAGAATTAGCCAGGTGCCTGTATTCCCAGCTACTTGGGAGGTTGAGGCAGGAGAATCACTTGAACCTGGGAGGCAAAGGTTGCAGTGAGTCAAGATGGCGCTACTGCACTCCAGCTTGGGTGACAGAGTGAGATCTCCATCTCAAAAAAATAAAATTCAGTTCCTTATTTGCTCTGGCAACAATCCAAGTGCTCTATAGCCACATGTTGCTAGTGGTTACCATATAAAACAGTATGGATACAGAACACTGCTGTAAACATAGTAAGCTCCATTTGTCAGTGCTGCTTGAAGAAGAAAAAGGGCTATGATCAGGAAAGGATGCACAGCATGTTTCTAAGGTAGAAATATGCCATTTCTTAACCTAGATGGAGGCCAGCGATGTTTGATTATTCTTCCTTGATTTCTTATAGTCTTCTGGAATTTATATATAGCAAGACAAAATAAACAAAATCAAAATATAGATTTCTGTAGATAACATGATGGTATACCTAGACAATCCAAACAACCAATTCGTTTCCTGGCAATAAATAAATAATTGTGCATATGAAACAAATCTACAAAGTCAACTTTTGATTTTACATTAGTAGAATAGTATGAGAAAATTATTTCAATCATAATCCAAAAAAGTATGAAATTAATTTCATACTTTTATTTTTACATTTATTTTTTATTAATTTCATCAAACCAAACTTTAAAGAAGCAGACAGAACCCAAAACAGACAGGAGCTGAGATTAAATAAGACTTGTGAATCCCAAACCAAATTAGTCCATTTACAAAATTGACAGAGTGACATCAATGTCTTATTTTATTGTTAGATTAAGTTTGGCCTAAAACTGCCTCTGTACGTGTTTTACAACTGGCTCCTCCATACATAATGATGGTAACCTAACTTGATGTGTAGACTGTAAACTACTCTTGTAACAAATAGCCAAGTCTCAACTAACCACAGGCAATCAACTGTTCAAAACAGATTCCAATAAGGCAAATGCCCAGCTGTAACCAATCCAGCTGTTTCTGTACTTCACTTACATTTTCTGTACTCATTTTACTTTTTATGTTCATACATGTTATCCAACCATGTGGCAACGCCAGAGTCACTCTGACATATTCTCATTCTGGGGGGCCACATGATTCATGAATCATTCTTTGCTCAACTCAACTCTGTTAAATTGTTTGTCTAATGTTTTCTTTTCAACAAATCTAAAAGCCCTATCATAAATAGAGGTTGTGGTAAAGAGAACTGGGAGGAAATTCACTGAAGATACAGCCTAGAGAATAGCTGGGCAGGAGAGAATTAGGGGGAAAAGCTAGCTCAAAGACCTGATGTCAGAACAATGATCAATCACCGACTTCAGAAACTATTCCATTTTAGAAGCCACAATTTGATTAAATTTGTTAGTCCAGATATTTATGCCCCTAAGATACTGTTATAAAAATAAAGTAACTGGCCTGCAATTAGTGAAGTTCAACAACTAGACGTGGCCAAGGAAAGGGCAGAGGTGAGCCTTACTGGTGCCACTATCACCACAGTGTAATTGTGGTCATACCCAAAGATGCACCTCCCTGAAGAGCAACAGCAGAGTCTTAACACCATGTGTATGGTTGGCAGGGAGGGAGGAAAATGGAATAGATTTCACTACAATGATCCTGTCAGCCACTAAACAAAAAATAACAAGCACTAGAAGGGGGAGACCAATACCCAGAGTTGCTGTAATATATTACCTAAAATGCCCATTTTCCAACAAAAAATCATGAGGCATGCAAAGAAACAGGAAAGTATGACCCATACATAGGGGGTAAAACACAGGCAACAGACACTGCCTGTGAGAGACCAGATATTGGATATAACAGAAAAAGATTTCAAAGTAGCCATTATAGATATGTTTTCAGAACTAAAGGAGAGCTTGATTAAACAAGTAAAAGAAAATGTGACGACAGTGTTGTATCAAATAGAGAATGTCAATGAAGACAACTAAGTGGAAATTTGGGAGTTGAAAGTACAATAACTGAAATAGAATTATAGTATGTAGAAAGGGTCTCATACTGCAAAAATGACCCCTAATCTCAAAAGGTCAGCATGTGTTCTTACTATAAGATCACTCTAAATCTCCCTCTAATGTACATTTTTTAAAGCCACAAATTTCAATAATAAAATTTATTGTCATTTTATAATTTAATCATTAAATGTATATGGCACTTCTTAGATAACATCCATTAGGATACATCATTAGCATTATTTTAAAAGTGTGACACTATAAATACCAGGGTAATTATCAAATATTTGATAATAATAAGAAAAATCTTACTGGTCTGACGTCACCACAGGAATTGGTAAATTGTCGAGCCAAGCCAAAATCAAGCATGTAACATTTCCTACATGTGCTAGGAAAGCGACCCATAGCGAAGTTTGACTAGAAAAATAAGGAAGGAAAATATATACATTCTTATAATACTTAGTCTTTACATTTTACTATTCCTACATTTTAAGTCTTCTTCTAGTTAAGCTCTATATAGCACACATGTTCCAAATATACTATTATAGTCAATGACATTTAGAAGGTATTTAGAAGGTATTAAATTATGACATTTAGAAGGTATTAAAACATGATTTCGTTTTGGGTTCTATTAATGCCTAATATCAGGTAAACTTTGAGCAAAAAAGAATGTAAGTGACAGAACAACATTAACTAGACTTGGAACTCTAAGTTCTTGAAATTCTATTCTAAGTTAATGCCTAAATGACAACCCAACCCTTACTTAAAAAAAAAAATAGAAATTTTAAAGAATTTCCTATAAGCATCATAAAGCTGAATTTCACTAAGTCCAAAATTAAAATACAATTTATAGAAACATTTCAAAACAGACTTAAGAAAAATATACTTTGTATTCTTTCCCTAATGAAAATCAGTGTAATATTAAATGACCACAAATGCAAACATCAGTATGTAAGAGGACTTGTGGAGGTAAAAGCAAAACTGTTACGAAAATTGTCATTTTTTTTAAATATTGTTCTACTTAGAGAGCTTTCTGATAAAAAATAGAAACTCTTCCAATCACCATGGTTCTCAAATAATGATGCATAGAAATAGACTGACTCTACAGTATTAAATTTAGATAGCATTTTCATGTAAACTAATTTTAGAAGTCATGTAACAACAGATGGTTATACTTTTCAACTGTACCAACATATGATAAATTTATAGTAAATACAGTATATCAGAAATAGGTCATTTCACCTAATGAATAATCAAACATTGAAAAGGACATAAAAGCCTATTTCACAGTTACAGAAATGACTCTTTCTAAGAAGAACAGATTAGCAAATAAAAACCCAACTATATTTCCATAGTAGCACTCAGGAGAAAAATAAGGTCTTTCACAGCTGATGATTTCTTATAAATAGAACTTTTGACTTAATAAATACTTCAAGAACACAGTATGAACAACTAAAAGCAGCATATATAATTTTTTAACTAATATATATATTAAAAAACAGGGAATAATGCCAATTTAGGCATAAGGCTAAGTAATTGGCAACGTTAGCACACATAATAATAGTCAAACATAAAGCTTTTTTAAGAGACAGGGTCTCACTATGATGCCCAGGCTGGCGTGCAGTGGCTATACACAGGAGGGATCATAGCTCACTCTAGCCTCCATCTCCTGCACTTGAGAAATCATCCTGCTTCAGCCGCCTGAGTAGCTGGGATTATGGGCATGTGCTACTGACCTAGTCTCATTTTTTATTTTCATTGTATGAGAAACACTCCTGAAAACAAGTTGTAGTTTGCAATTATCACTTAAAAAATTAAGAGGTAAGTTGTATTTTTACTTCCAGGTCTCTATAGAAATGAAAATATTACCTTGTATCTAACCACAGCAAATACACAAAGCTACATTTGTAATTTATTATGTCTCATCATAACACTAAGAATATCAAACTCATCCTGTGCTCTGGATAGAAAAGGCCCCTACCGGTTTGATGTCTCGGTGCAAGAATCCTACAGAATGAATGCTTTCTATAGACTCCAAAATCTGTCTACCCAGCCGGAGAGTAGTACTAATGGTGAATGTGCCTCGGGACTGGCTACGGCGAAGATCTGCCAGATTACGGCCCTGTGGAAATCAAACAAACACTTTCAAATACAGTACTAAAACTATGTTCTAAGAGAAGACTGGGAAATCACTCACTTGCCATTGAAAAAGGTTTTCAGTAAAACAGCAAGAATTTTTTTTTTCTTTTTTTGAGATGGGAGTTTTGCTCCTGTTGCCTAGGCTGAAATGCAATGGCACAATCTCAGCTCACTGCAACCTCTGCCTCCTAGGTTCAAGTGATACTCCTGCCTCAGCCTCCTGAGTAGCTGGGATTACAGGTGTGCGCCACCATGCACAGCAACTTTTTGTATTTTCAGTAGAGACAGGTTTTCACCATGTTGGTCAGGCTGGTCTCGAACTCCTGACTTCAGGTGATCCACCCACCACGGCCTCCCAAAGTACTGGGATTACAGGTGTGAACTACCATGCCCAGCCAACAGCAATAATTTTACTCAAATTGTGATCCTCTCACTCAACAGATGTCTTAATCATATGAATGTTTCAGACAAGTTTTGGAATAACCAGTTTTTTAGCCTGTTTCTGATTCATGATGCTTCCCTTTATCTCTGATGTCATAACAAAAAAGTCTTATTTAAAATGTAAGTAATCAAATATGTAATTAATATACACTAAATTTATATTTAAAATATGTGATCAAATATATGTAATGCATACACACACACACACACACACACAGAGCAGTAATTCCTCATTACTGCCTAATATATATTCTCATACAAACTACTTAACTTTCCTGAATCAGTTTCCTCATAAAAACAAGCTAATAAAATCTACCTCATAGAGCTCTGTGAGGATTAAACAAGATCTATGTAAAGTTTTTTTGTGTGTTTTTACTTTTTTAAAATAGAGATGGAGTCTCACTATGTTGACCAGGCTGGTCTCAAACTCCTTGCCTCAAGTGATTCATATCAGCCTCCTGACATGCTGAAATTGCAGGTGTGAGCCACGGTGCCTGGGCCCATATAAAGTTTTTAGAATACTCTGGTTCACAATAGGTAATCAACAAATGCTAAATATTGTTATTATGACCAAACATTATATGACAAACATTTAATTTACTTGTAGAAGTATAAAAAAGCAATGAATACATCCAGCCTCTGCCATTCATGATTGCACTGATGCCTCACAGTACCCTAAATAGAAGTTGTTCCTGTGCCTGTTTTACAGATAAGAAAACTGAGACTCAAAGAGGTTAAATAATGTTAACCTGTTAATGTAAAGCTGTTTCTCAAATCTAACTCTGTCTGACTCGAAAGTGTTCTTTTACGGCCCTCTTTCACAGAGCTTTTCTACAGGCTTTTTCATGATGCTGCTCCACCAAAGTTCTTGTTGCTTAGCCAACAAACCAGTAGTCTGAAAAGGAGAGCAGAAAAGAGCAGGACCATGGCCCTGCAGTACTACCTCCCAAAGAAAAGACTGGCTCTCCGATCACAAGGGGATTTAAATATCCCAATCTATTCCCCAAATTTTACAATATATGTTTAGGGGCACCATGCCACTAATACCATCACTTCATTTAAAGATAATTGATTTGCTTTTGAAAAGCAATAAATTCTTAGATTAATATCATTCAAAATAAAATACAAAGTACTCCTCAAGTAACCTAACAGTTTAAAAATTGCAGTAAAGTCAGGATCCTTTCATATTTCATATCTTCTTTTTTTAATGCAGCTTTCTCATAATATAAATTAGTTGGGATTTATCTTAGTTATTATTTTTAATGGTGAGGAAATTTGTTGTTCCCCACTCTCCTAGCAAATGTAAAATAAGTGGCCATCTACAACAGTGAATTGTATAACCATGTGATGGTACCTAATAACTTTTATTAGTATTCCAATAGTTTTTTTATTCAAAAATCAAAATTTTGATTGCTGAAAATATACCTAAGATAATATTGAAACTTTATTTGTAAACAGCTTTCACCACAAAAACTTTCAAAAGGAAATCAATTAAATTTGATTTATGACATTAGTAATATTTTAAAAGATTTAAACATTTTAAAATATAAGCCTAACATATCAACTCACAAAATCAGAGAAGGTAAATACAAGACGATAAGAGTATAAAGTGTTATTAACACGGTAAAAACATGCAAGTACCCACTAAATTATACTTTAAATACTACCAATGAATTATTATTTATTACAAAGAAAAATTGTAAACAACCTATGGTTATACATGGTTTTACTTTACTGGTTCCAGTTACCCACAGTCAACCATGGTCTGAAAATATTAAATGGAAAATGCCAGAAATAAACAGTTAATAAGTTTTACATTACAGGCCATTCTGAGTAGTGTGATGAAATCTCACACCATCCTGCTCCATCAGGCCCAGGACGTGAATCATCCCTTTAGTCCAGCATATCCACATGTTGTTACCCGCCCATTAATCACTTAGTGGCCCAATCAGTTACTAGATGTCCAGGGTTCAGTATGATCTGTGGTTTTAGGCATCCACTTGGAGCCTTAAAAAGTATCTCTTCAGATAAGGGGGTACTATTATAAGTACATCAATAAATGAATAGTTACATAAATAATGGTACAGTCATCTTACTGTCAATCAAAAAAATGAAGAAATCAAGAACTTAGGAACACAAAGAAGAAACATCAAACACTGGTGTCTACTGGAGGGGGAGGGTGGAAGGAGGGAGAAGAGCAGAAAAGGTAACTATTGGATACTGAGCTTAATACCTGGGTGACATAATATTATGTACAAAAAAAAACCCCATGACACATGTTTATCTATAACAACCTTCACATATATCCTCAAACCAAAAATAAAAAAATTTTTAATAAAATATGTCACAAGCCACCACAATTTGTTTAAAAAAAGGAAGAAGAATATATATAGTAATGTGGAATGAATAAAAGAAGTTCATTCCTCTATAAATTTATAAGACCTCAATAAAAATGCAAATGAATTTCTAAATTGAAATATGAAACATATTCAAAAGGAGAAAAAATAATATAATGAACCTTCATGTATCTACTAGTCACCCAGAATTAACAATTATCAATTCATGACCAATCTTGTTTCATCTACTATTCACCTCCCCATCCATATCCTCTCCCCTCCCACCTACACATACTGAATTATTTTCATGTAAATTCTAATCATACAATTTCATCTATATACATTAAAAAGTGTAAGCCAGTTGTGGTGGCTCACATCTATAATCCCAACTCTTTGGGAATCCAAGGCAGAGGATCACTTGACCCCAGGAGTTCAAGACCAGCCTAGGCAACATACTGAGACCTCACCTATATAAAACATTAAAAAATTGGCTGGGCATGGTGGTACACACTTATAGTCCCAGCTACTCAGGAAGGTGAGGTGAGAGGATCACTTGATCCCAGGAGGTAGAGGCCACCACTGTGCTCCAGCCAGGACAAGACCCCATCTCACAAAAAAAAAAAAAAAAAAAAAAGTGTATAAAAAGAAATAGACAAAAATATAAGTGGAAGTTATTAGCAATTATATCATTGTAAATTTGAATTAGAAACATCAATATGAACCATGGCATATTTTCTCATTCTTTTAAAATGTATTTCTTAAATCCATCCACTTGAAAAGAATTAAAAATGACCAACCCAATTTCAACAGACACTCACGTCATCTAGACTTTGGTCTCTAAACATCATTTCCCATTACAAGGAACCAAGGTTTAATGGAGAAATGAATGGGTGATTCCAGATCTGGAGTATAAAACATACAGAATGAGCCTGGTACACAGTGTTGCACCAAAAAATAAGAATGCTGTCAAAGACTGCTGCAGCCTAGTTCTAACACCCTAACAAAATGAATCCAGATCCAACTTGAAGGAGGCCTTTGTAGCAAAAGATGAGACAATTTTAATTTTTAAAAAACTGCTGCAGTGGCTCACGCCTGTAGTCCCAACACTTTGGGAGACCAAGGTGGGTGGATCACTTGAGGCTAAAAGTTCAAGACTAGCCTGGCCAACATAGAGAAACCTCATCTCTACCAAAAATACAAAAATTAGCCAGGTATGGTGGTGTACGCCTGTAATCTCAGCTACTCAGGAGGCTGAGGCAGGAGAATTGCTTGAACCCACTAGGTGGAGGTTGCAGTGAGCCAAGAACATGCCACTGCACTCCAGCCTGGGTGACAGAGTGAGATTCTGTCTCAAAAAAAAGAAAACTGCAGTAATTGAAAGACATCAAACATGTTAAATCCATGAATTTATGGATTTATTATATAGTTATATATTTATTATATGTTTAAATTAGAGAACTAATGCATTATTCTAAAAGCTGATAAAATATTCAAGTTGTAGTCCTAGTTTTCCTATATAAAATATACTTGATGACAACCTAATAGTGAATGCACGGCTTTTAAAGAAGAATTCTAGCTAACAAAAGAAGGAAAAAAATGATAGAACACTGTATTTGCAACCCCCATTAAAATAATGGATGATGATGACAAATGGGTTGATAAAACCATTAGGAGAAAAACCACTGGTAACTTTAAAATGGATGGACCAGGCTGACAATGCCTGCACCCACTGACCAATCTTAACATCACTAAAAGGGAGACAACCAGACACTGTCTCCTGATGTGATGCAAGAGGAAGCATACAACCCACCTCTAAAGTAGTCTGACAAAGTAAAACAAAACTGGAATCTTATATCATCATCAATTTATAGAAAATACAGGTGACAGAAATACATATCAAAGACGACAGGGAAACAACCAGCAAAATCCAGAATATGGTAACTTGTACAAATCAAATTCCTCCATTTTTATCAATAACAATAAACACAACAAAAAGAAAATTGAAAGAAAATAAAACACAGAGGGAGAGCCAATAGATTAAAAGAGGCTTAAGAGATAAACAATGTGTAAACCCTATTTGGAACCCAATTCAAATAAACCAAATGTAAAAAAAAAAAGTTATTAAAGAGATGGACAATCAAGGAAATCTGAAGACTGGGTTGATATTCATGCTATTATTAAGGAATTAATTATTAGGTATTGTTAAGAGAAAAAAAGAGTTCTGGTCTCCTAGAAATGTATATATAAATAAAATATGCCTTAGATTAGCTACAATTTCGGGAGGGATAGGAGAAAGAGAAAATACCTGAAACAAGATTAGCCATACACTAATAGTTGTTGAAGCTGGATAACGAGTAGATGGATGCAAATTATACTATTTTCACTACTTTGTGCATGTTTAATTTTTCCCATAATAGAAAGTTTTTAAAAGGTACTAGGTGTTAGGCAATCTAGATCTACAGTTGTTCTGGTTATAGAACTTGAAAAAATGTTTTGTACCTCTGTAGTTGATGTACTTATCACAATATATCACCCTTTGGCTATACTAAAGATGCTCATATAAAGCTTCAATGGTGACAAAATATTAGATGAGACCTGGCCAAGGTCTTGCAAAGGGAATTGAGGGAAAAAAAAAAAATCATGTACAACTGCTTGAGCTCTCCAAGATCTTAAAAATCATTTTAACGGCAAATAGTTAGAATTTCTACTACAGAGATAGGGTTGTTCCTTAAAAATTTTTAAGGCAGATATTATGTAATTGAATCAGCAGGAGGAAAAGAACAAGCTTAACTTATGAATAATGAATTTATAGTTTTTAGAATAAATTAGGACTATCTGTGGGAAGCTGAATACATCGAGGAGACCCAGTAGTTATCTTCCATATGTCAAATAAGAGAAAATATGCTCTAGCGATTATACCAGCTTTAGCCTAGTCCCAAAGCAAGTCAACCAGAAACTGTACAGATGGGAGTTTAAATGGGTTAACTTTCTTATGAAAGGAAAAAAATAAAGCATGCAATTCAAATGGAAAGGTTCTTAGACAAGTCCATAAGAACTTGCCAAAGGCCACAAACGCCATCATTGTCTAATATACACCAGTCTCTTAGGTTTCCCAGTACCAGGAGCTTTCCCATTTACAGAAAGTAAGATTTAGGTAAGTATAAGAATGAAAATGAGTATATGCTAAGACTGAGAGAGACTCTGCAGACTAAAGGAAAAAAGTTGCTTTCTATAATTCTCCAGTCAGTAGTAATCTGAGACAAAACGAACAGTTTTCTCCTATTACTGCCTAAAGAACACTGGCTTCAAGTTTCCACCAAGGTTTAACACCCATCAAGTAACTTAGTACCAGACAAACCACAAACCTCCTTGAAACTCAGCCTCTCCACGTGCAAACAAGAATAAAACTTGTTCTCTCCTCCTCATGGGGGTATAGTGAGGAACAAATGAGATGTATGATAAATCCAGATGAAAACTATAAAATGTCACACAAAAAGTTATATTATTACTAGCCAAAATGAGAGAAAGCAGGATCCAAATAAATTACCTAAAAAGGTTCAGAGGCTGGGTGTGGTGGCTCACATCTGTAATCCCAGGACTTTTGGCCAAGGTGGGTGGATTGCCTGAGGTCAAGATTTTGAGACCAGCCTGGCCAGCATGGTGAAACCCCATCTCTACTAAAAATACAAAAATTAGCTAGGCATGGTGGGGTGCACCTCCAGCCTGGGTGACAGAGCAAGACTCTGTCTCAAAAAAAAAAAAAAAAAGAAAAGAAAGAAACAGACGCCCAAAACAAAGTTTGCTTAAAATTAAAGAAATACTGAGAATTCTAGATCTAGGTAGCAAGATCAAGACGAAATATGGCTTCTAAGCTCTGAGGGTGACTACAGTTCAGGGTGTGTGTGTGTGTGTGTGTGTGTGTGTGTGTGTGTGTGTGTGTGTGTGTGTGTGTGTGTTCAGGGGCAGAGGTAATGTCAGAGAAAACAAAATGGTTTCCCTCCTCTCCCCACTGTAGCCATTATTCCAATATTCCTGTTCTGAATTCCTTTCCTCTGCTCTCTTGGCCTAATTCCACTGCCATCTAAAGAACAGGAAACAGGCTGCAGTGGCTCACACCTATAGTCCCAACACTTTGGGAGGCCAAGGCAAGCAGAATGCCTGAGATCAAGAGTTTGAGACCAGCCTAGCCAACATGATCAAACCCCATCTCTACTAAAAATACAAAAATTAGCCAGGCTTGGTGGGGCATGCCTGTAATCCCAGCTACTTGGGAGGCTGAAGCAGAGAACTGCTTGAATCTGGGAGGGGGAGGTTACAGTAAGCCAAGATTGCACAACTACACTCCAGCCCGGGTGACAGAACAAGACTCCATCTCAAAAAAAAAAAAAAAGAAAAGAAAAAGAATAGGAAACAGAGTTATGTTACTGATGAAAAAAGAAAAAAGAATGGCATTTCTCCTCTATCTCAACTACTGCTTAAAGTTTCAAGTAATCAAGACTAGTACTTGCTATAGTTTTTCTTTTTCAATACTTATTTTAGGTTAGTGGGTACACGTGCAGGTTTGATACACAGGCAAACTGTGTGTCATTGGGGTTTGGTGTGCAAATGATTCTGTCACAGAGGTAGTGAGCATAGTATTCAATAGGTAGTTTTTTGACCTTCACCCTCCTTCTTTGCTCCACCCTCAGTGTAGGCTATTGTTCTTCTCTTTGTGTCCATGTGTACTCAGTGTTTAGCTCCCACTTACAAGTAAGAACATGCAGTATTCGATTTTCTATTCCTGCATTAATTTGCTTAGGATAATGGCCTCCAGATGCATCCATGTTGCTGCAAAGGACATGATGTTGTTCATTTTTATAGCTGTGTAGTATTCCATGATATACATGTACCACATTTCCTTTTTCTTTTTTTTTCTTTCTTTCTTTTTTTTTTTTTGAGACAGAATCTTGCTTGTTGCCTAGGCTGGAGTGCAGTAGCATGATCTTAGCTTACCGCAACCTCCACCTCCTGGGTTTAAGCGATTCTCCTGCCTCAGCCTCCAGAGTAGCTAGGATTACAGGCACACACCACCACGCCCACCTAATTTTTGTATTTTTAGTAGACACGGGATTTCACCATGTTGGTCAGGCTGGTCTTGAACTCCTGACGTCATTATCCACCCATCTCGGCCTCCCAAAGCGCTAGGATTACAGGCGTGAGCCACTGCACCCAACCATTTTCTTTATCCAGTTCATCACTGATGGACATGTAAGGTTTATTCCATGTGCTTGCTATTGTGAATAGTGCTGTGATGAACACGTGAGTGTATGTGTCTTTTTGGTAGAATGATTTTATTCCTTTGGGTATATACCCTGTAATGGGATTGTTAGGTTGAATGGTAGTTCTGTTTTAAGTCCTCTGAGAAATTTCTAGACTGCTTTCCACAGTAGTGGAACTAATCAACATTCCCACCAGCAGTGTATAAGTGTTTCCTTGCCACCACCATCTGTTATTTTCTGACTTTTTAATAATAGTCATTCTGACTGGTGTGAGCTGGTATCTCACTGTGGTTTTGACTTGCATTTCTCTAATGATTAGTGGTACTGAACATTCTTCCATATGCTTTTTGACCACATATATGTCTTCTTTTGAGAAGTCTAATTTCAAACTATACTACAAGGCTACAGTAACCAAAACAGCATGGCATTGGTACAAAAGCAGACACAGAGACCATTGGAAGAGGTTACAGAACCCAGAAATAAAGCTGCACACCTACAACCATCTGATCTTCAACAAAGTCAACAGTAACAAGCAATGGGGAAAGGACTCTGTATTCAATAAAAGCTGCTGGGATAACTGGCTAGCCAAATGCAGAAGACTGAAACTAGACTCTTTCGTTATATATAAAAATCAACTTAAGATAGATTAAAGACTTAAATGTAAGACTTAAAACTATAAAAAAAACCCTAGAAGAAAACTTAGGAAATACCATTCTGAACACAGGCCCTTGCAAAATTTTATGATAAAGTCTCCAAAAGCAATTGCAGCAAAAACAAAAATGACAATGGGGACCTAATTAAACT
Organism: Cheracebus regulus; assembly: GCA_963574635.1. Lineage (NCBI taxonomy): Eukaryota > Metazoa > Chordata > Mammalia > Primates > Pitheciidae > Cheracebus > Cheracebus regulus. The sequence goes on along the minus strand of CAUYQU010025512.1, from coordinate 5,777 downwards.
AAAGAGTTTCTGCACAGCAAAAGAAACTATCAACTGAGTAAACAGACAATCTAAAGAATGGGAGAAAATATTTGCAAACTATGCATCTTAACAAAAGTCTAACATCTAGAGTCTATAAGGAAATTAAACACATCAACAAGCAAAAAACAATGCAATTTAAAAATGAGCAAAGGAAATGAATAGACACTTCTTCTATGGTTTGAATGTGTTCCCCAAAGTTCATGTGTTGGAAACTTAATCCCTAATGCAATAGTGTTACAAGGTGGGACAATCAGGAGGTGATTAGGTCATGCGGGTTCTTAACTCATTAATGGATTAATGTTATTGGTGTCAAAGTGGGGTAGTTATCTTGGAAGTAGTTTCCTGATAAAAAGGATAAGCTGGGCCCCCTTCTTCACCTTCCTTGCTCATGTGCATACTTTTTTGCACTTCCAGCTTCTACCATGAAATGATACAGCAAGAGGGCCCTTGCAAGATGTGGGTCCTTAGATCTTGCATATTCCAACCTCCAGAATGGTAAGAAATAAATCTCTGTTCTGTATGCATTACTCAGTCTCGGGTACTCTGTAGCAGCACAAAACAGACTAAGACAATACTTGAGAATACAAATGGAAAACAGGAATCCCTAAGGTAATGAAGGGTGGAAGGGACAAGATTCACATTATATCCCCTCATCCATGTAGGAATCGAAAACTGCAAAATGACAATCAGTAAAGATACAGTCAACTCAAATAGCTGACAAAGACAGTTATTTCATTTTTGGAAAATCTGTATCAAGTCTGTTTAAATAAAGTTCCATCTACACAGTATAAAACATTCTCGCATGGTAGTAAGAATGCTGTTACTTTTATTTGCATTCACTGTAATTGTTTACTTTGATCAAAACCGAAGGATTTAAAGATAGGTTTTCAAGGTAACCTACCTGCAACTGCATGACCACATAGTTGAATCGATCATTCCTCCCACAGCCAATAAATCTACAAACATGGTCTTTCCCTGGATAAAAAAAAAAACAACAACAAAAAACAGTGGAAAAGAATATACTATGGTTTCTCTTAAAAAAAAAATTTGCTTTCCTATATTTTATGATTGAATATAAAATACATCTTGAGAATCTTAAGGATAGAAAACTTATATTATTCAAATTTTCTACCTACCTCCTCTCCTCCCAGGCACTGTACTATTACTTCTTGTGGTCAAATAAATGAATATTTGAATAAATCAATAAACAAATTAATATATGAATGAGGAAACAAATGTACAGTAATTTATTTAGGGAAGAAAAGATTAAGTCGTCAATTCAGATCAACCTGCACAGATACAATACATATGAAGCCACAGGAGAGCAATAAACAAGAACTATGTTAGGAATATAAACCCTGAATTTTAAATATGTTATGGTACTCACTGTTATGACTTCAGCAAGACAGACAATTTTTCTGGGCCTCACTGATGTGGATTAGCCCAGTGATTTTCAACCTGAGCTCCAGCTGAGAAACCCAAAATAGTGCTGGCTGAGGCACAGAGGGGAGCAGGGGTACAGCAGAAATCTGATTAAAGAAAAGCATGCAAAGACCCCCAAAAAGAATGGAGCCACATGTATAGGTTAGTGCTTTTCAGCCCTGGCTACTTATCAAAATCATATGGAAAACTTTATTTTTGTTTTATGACACCACTGACCCAAAGGCAGTGGAAAACTTTTTAAAGATTCCTAAGTTCTATATTGATTCAGAATCTGTGGAGAAAGAGACAGAATATGAGCTTTTCAAAAGTTGGTTGTTATTTTTTATTTTTTTGAGACACAGTCTCACTTTGTTACCCAGGCTGAAGTGCAGTGGCATGATCTTGGCTCACTGCAACCTCTACCTCCTGGAGGGCTCAACTGATTCTCCCACCTCAATCTCCTAAGTAGCTGGGACTACAGGTGTGTGCCACCACACCTGGCTGATTTTTGTATTTTTTGTAGAGACGGGGTTTTACCATGCTGCCCAGGCTGGTCTCAAACTTGGGGGCTCAAGTGATCTGCCCACCTCAACCTCCCGAAGTGCTGAGATTACAGGCATAAGCCACTGTACCTGGGCTCAAAAGTTCTTGGCCTACGGGTGCAGTGGCTCATGCCTGTAATCCCAGCACTTTGGGAGGCTGAGGTGGGCGTATCAAGAGGTCAGGAGTTTGAGACTAGACTGGCCAAGATGGTGAAACACCGTTTCTACTAAAACTATAAAAATTAGCTGGGCATGGTGGCTGGCGCCTGTAATCCCAGCTACTTGGGAGGCTGAGGCAGGAGAATCACTTGAACCCAGGAGGCTGAGGTTGCAGTGAGCCGAGATCACACCATTGCACTCTAGCCTGGGGCCTGGGCAACAGAGCAAGACTCCATCTCAAAAAAAAAAAAAAAGGTTCTTTAAATGATCCTAAAGCAGGTAGGGCACAGATAGATATTTGAAAACTACTGCAGGGTAATGAGAAGTAACAAAAATATTTTAAGATAAAGAATAACATACTAAATACTGTGGCGGCAATGAGAAGAGCAGATTACAAAGGGGAATCTAGTGGAGAAGGTCACTCTGGGGATAGTTACAAAAGCCAGGAGAAAGAATAAGGGGATTAGAGAAAGATAAAATAAGATAAATCTGACCAACATTAAAGATGGAGTTTTTTACTAGAATTGGTAAAATTAAATGAAAAGTTGTACCAAAGTAAGAGAATACAGTAGGTTGTATAGATTTTAAGGGATATTAAAACCTTGACTTTGAGGACAATCAATTGAATTCAGTACACATTGTAAGTTCAGGCCTGGTGCTGAGACCAAAAGGCAGAGCTGCAGATGCATTAGTGAGGAACCATTAGTTCATGGACAATAGATGGAAGATTGACAAGTGAAAGAATAAAATATAATCAGAAACTTAAGCACATAATTTGGAAAACATAACATTATTATTATTTTTAAGACAAGGTCTCACTATCTTACTGAGGCTGATGTCAAACTCTGCTCAAGCAATCCCCCCACCTCAACCTCCCAAAGTGCTGGGATTATAAGCGTGATCCAACATGCCCACCCTAGAAAATCCAACATTCAAAGCATGAGCAAAAATAAGAGTCCCTCAAGGAAATAGAATAATAGCGTGAAAGATAGGAGGAAACTGAGAGAAGGGTATCACAGAAACCAAGGGAGAAGAACATTTCATGAAGACAGAAGTGGACACTGACAAGTATATAGAAAGGCTGAGAAGTACTAATATAAACAAGAAGTCATTAGTGAGTCAAGGGGCAGAAGCCAGTTTATAATGGGTTAAAGAGTAAATGGAATATGAAATATGAGGGCAGACAGCCTTTGAAGGAGCTTGCTTGAAAGTAAGGAAGAATAACAGGCCAAAGTTTGAAGATGAAGATTTGGTAGACTGATGAAACACTCAGAAAAAAAATTGCCTCCTAACTGACTTCAAATATAAATATGACTAAGACTCAGCAAAGCCAGGTGCAGTGGCTTCACCTATCATCCCAGCTACTTGGGAAGCTAACGTAGGGGGATTGCGTGAGGCCAGGAGTTTGAGACCAGCCTGGGCAACATAGCAAGACCCCTCTCCTTTAAAAAAAAAAAAAAAAAAGACTCATTTTTTCGCACCTGTGTTATCTATCAATTACAACATTGCTCTTTCATTCTGTATGTTTTTGCTTAAAAAGGGGGTTATAAGCTAGCAAGAATGGGTACAATGGAGAACATAATTAAACAAAAAATGTTCTTGACCAGGCGCAGTGTACACAGTACATGTTGAACACTTAAAATATTTTACTGTTATTTGCAAAACTGTGTTATCTATTAAATTGTCATAAGAATGAAAGGATAAAATGACAGTCAATTAGCAACTTATTCCTGTCCTCAGCTTCAAAGAAACAATAAAAAATAAGTTACATAGTGTTTTCATTGTATTACTCATTCCCTGACACTCTCCTTTTCTATCATGTAACATTTAAATACAGTACCTTTAGTAAGACATTTCAATTATCTAAAAGTAAAACACCATGTGGAGGCTAAAACAACTCCATCTTGGATACTAATCTGCCATGTTGACTTCTGATTAACCCCAGTTCCAGGAAAGCCTCTAAGATGTCCAGTTTATCTACTGTTTCTTGTGTAAGAGCACATACTTACCACAAATCCTGCCCTTACGTCAAAAAAAAAAAAAAAAACCTTGACATAATTATACTTCAATTTTCCTACATATCCCCCTTGAAGCATGTATATCTCAAGGGGACATATATGGTATTTAAGCCCTGGGTCTAGGTGAGAATAGTGTGGGAATTCACCATCTTGTCTTGCTACTGCCTGAGCCATAGACATGGTTTCTGTTTCTAAGACCCTATTAAATATTTCTTTCTGAGGAACTGGATATTTCAGCCACTGCCTTTGGCCTCTCAGCTTCCTTGGACTTTAGGCAAGTTTGCACTGACCTACCCATTATGGAACAGACCATATTAAACCCAACTCCTGTTGGAGTGCTTCTTTTAAAATAACTCCAAAGTTATACCAAAACACAATTTATCTTCATACTAAAACCACCTTACTTTTAAAAAGAAAAAAATGTAGAAATTAAATAAACTGTAGATCCATTTATTGAATAATTGAAACACAAAGCCAGCAGCAAATATTCTAGGATTCATAAGTACATCTTCATTGCTTGTATGAGTTCTTATCTCATACTTCATGGCATAGTGTGTTGCTGCTCTTCCATTTTACACATATATGCAAATAATGAAACTACTAAGGTTAGTTCAATAAACATATAGAAATTTTTGGAAGCATGAAGAAACTTCAATTAAATTGGAACAATAATTCTTCACTACCACTTACAGCAAGTGTTAAAACTTTTATAATAACTACACAGTGAAGTATCACTCCATGAGTACAGGGACCTTATCTATCTTGTTCTGGTACTGAAAACACTTTTACAAAAACTGTAACAGTGAGAGACATCTAACATAGCTGACTCCATCTTGCTTTTAACCTCACAAGCTAACTGCCTTTGCTCATCCCTACATACAGCCCAAGCTGACTATGGGAGGAACTTAGTTTACAGTTCCAACTTTAAAGCAAGGATGATAATAGCTCTTTCTCAAAACTAACTCTTTGTTTGGGGACAGAAACTTCCATTGTAAAACTAATGAAATACCACCAACAGAATTATGGTAGGGACCTGAATTCTGTTAAGGTTTAGGTATAGTTAATAATAACTAGTCTTCCACAATGGTTGAACTAGTTTACTCTCCCATCAACAGTGTAAAAGTGTTCCTATTTCTCCACATCCCCTCCATCATCTGTTGTCTCCCGATTTTGTGTCCTCTGTAGGGACATGGATGAACCTGGAAACCATCATTCTCAGCAAACTGATGTAAGAACAGAAAATCAAACACTGCACGTTCTCACTCATAGGTGGGTGTTGAACAATGAGAACACATGGACACAGGGAGGGGAGCATCAACCAGTGGGTTTTGTTGGGGGTAATTTGGGTTGGGACCGGTGGGGGGGGGGAGTTGGGGAGAGATAGCATGGGGAGAAATGCCAGATATAGGTGATGGGGAGGAAGGCAGCAAACCACACTGCCATGTGTTTACCTATGCAACAATCTTGCATGTTCTTCACATGTACCCCAAAACCTATAATGCAATAAAAAAAATAATAACTAGTAATTGTTTCCTAACTTGCCTTTTTGTAACTGCCTACTACTCAGGAGTCACCAGCTGGTGGTTTATAAGATTTGCAACTTCTCCATCGTCCC
>CAUYQU010025508.1:0-16282 GCA_963574635.1 Cheracebus regulus | reverse complement strand
AGCATGGGGAGAAATGGCAGATATAGGTGAAGGGGAGGAAGGCAACAAATTACACTGCCACGTGTGTACCTATGCAACAATATTGTATGTTCTTCACATGTACCCCAAAACCTAAAATGCAATAAAAAAAAAAAAATTTAAAAAAAAAAAAAAAAAAAAGAAAAAAAAAATAATAATCATTAATTAATTTTAAAACCATCAGTAGTAAGAGAATATAGTCAGACTTGTTTACAGGGTCAAACATTTTTGTTCCTTTGTTTTGTTTCACAGAAGCAAATATGCCTGGTCCATCTCTCACAAAATTAACTTAAAAATGACATTTGATTGTAACAATAGTGAGCATCTTTATGTGGGCAGATTAAGATTCTGTAATTTCATGCTCAGCTGCGTTGATGGCTTTCAGCCTTGTTTAAGCAGACCAGCTACAGGCAGCAGTAAACCCTGTAATGCCCTGCCATGGCTAATTGCTTAAATCTTCTATCTCTGTAACTTTTATGGCTGCTATTTCAACTGGACATCTTCAATAAGACATAGTTTATTGGAGAAGAGCAGAATCTATTTATTTTTATTTTCATATATTAACTTTCATTACATATTTTATTCCAAAATTCAGATTCATCACTATATTCTCAAGTGGCCGTAGATGGATTCCTCCCTTATTTTTATTGTCCTTTTTAGTGAATTTGTGGTATAACAGAGAATGTATATAAATTTCCCCCACCCCTTGTCAAGTGCACTGTATACATAGAGAGTCCCTGGTACATTCATTTGACTTCATTAAATGCAATTACAAATTGTTTTTCTTGACAAAAGTGATTATTTTTGCTTGGGAACTCAATGGAAAAGGCATAACTAGCATTCCAATGTTCAGTTCCATAAATGGGCACAGTGCTAGACATGGGCAGGGGGGTACCAATGGTTAATGTCTTATGGTTGCTGTCTTCAGGAGATTCACAGCCGAGCTGGGGAAAAAGACATTTTAAAATAGTGCTTTACTATCATGTGGGAAATGCCTTGATGAAGATATGCCTGGGTGCTGTGGAAACAAAGCTTAGAGGTTACAAATTGAATCTGACTGTGCATGAGATAAGTCCTGAAGAATGAATAGCAGAAAGCTGGGTAAAGAGCAATAGCAAGGACTGTGGCTCTTGAAATCATTCTTAGTGCTTCCTTTGGAGTTTTCCTAGTTATCAAGTGTCATGTTTAAAGGGCCTTGTATGAAGAAAATGGGTGAGGTTTTCCCAAAATAGAAGATGTATGGAAATGCCTGTAGTTATGAAGTTTTACTCACCTAATGAATGTTTCCACTACTGTGTTAAGAAAGACAGTAGTGGCTGGACGCAGTGACTCAAGCATGAAATCCCAGCACTTTGGGAGGACAAGGTGGGCGAATCACCTGATGTCAGGAGTTCAAGACCAGCCTGACCAACATGGAAATACCGTCTCTACCAAAAATATAAAATTAGCCAGGCATGGTGGTGCATGACTGTAATCCCAGCTACTCGGGAGTCTGAGGCAGGAGAATCCATTGAACTTGGGAGGCGGAGTTTGCAGTAAACCAAGATCGTGCCATTGCACTCCAGCCTGGGCAACAAGAGCAAAACTCTGTCTCAGAAAAAAAAAAAAAATAGACAGTAGTTCTTAGTAATATGATGTTTCCTGATACACATGTATATGCATTATTTATAACTTGTGTTATTCCTAAAATGATTCTATTAAAGTATTTAGAAATTTTAGGCCCCAGAAGAAAAATTTTTTAAATGCAAATAGATTTTATGTATTTTTTTCATGGCCGAATGATAATCAATTGTGTCATTTGCAACAACAATGGATGGAACTTTAGGTAATTATGTTAAATAAAATAAGCCAGGCACAGAAAGGCAAGTATTGCGTGTTCTCACTCATAAGTGGAAGCTAAAACAGCATATCTCATGAGGTCGGAGAGTAAAATGCGGTTATTAGAGGCTGGGAAGAGAAGGGGCTGTGGGAAATGCGAAGTTTATTAAGGGTGCAAAAATACAGTTAGATGGAAGGAATAAGTTCCGTATTCCACAGTACAATAGGGAAATTATAGCTACCAGTAATTTGTTGTACATTTAAAAATAGTACAAAGAGAAGGTTTGTAATGTTCTTGACACAAAATATAAATGGTTGAGGGGGTGGATATCCCAGTTGCCCTGATTTGATTATTGCACATTGTATATGGGTGTTAAAATATCACATGTACCCCCAAAATAAGTACAACCATTATGTATCAATTTTAATTTTATTTAATTCAGAGGGAAAACTTTCTCAAAATTTTAGGGCAAACAAAGTCTTTAACATTTTTTTATTTTCTTTATTGTTTCCTTGGGGCTCTGTAAATTTGTAGGCTGGGGTGACATCTCCTCTGTTCTAAGTGTTCAGTCTATTTTTGCTTCTCTTTTATTTCTTCCTTTTTGTTTTTCAGTTAATTGATCACTATCACTTACTTACCTATCTCTCTCTATAAACTGTAAGATTCTTTTTTTTTCTTATTATGAAGACTTTATTCCTTCAATATAAGATTTACTTATATTGTGAAATATACAACTACTTAGTACTTAATACTTATATTGAAAAGATTTACTTCTCTCTTTTTAAAATTTATTTATTTTACTTTAGGTGCATACTATATCTGGCATTTCTTCCCATGTTATCCCTTCCCACCCTCCCCTCCCTACCCCCTGCTGTCTCTCCCCTACCCAACCCCCAACTGCCCCCAGTGTGTGATGCTCCTCTCCCAGAGTCCACGTGTTCTCATTGTTCAACACCCACCTATCAGTGAGAACATACAGTGTTTGGCTTTCTGTTCTTGTATCAGTTTGCTGAGAATGATGGTTTCCAGATTCATCCAAGTCCCTACAAAGGACACGAACTCATCGTTTTTTATGGCTGCTTAGTATTCCATGGTGTATATGTACCACATTTTCTTTGTCCAGTCTATCATCGATGGGGATTTGGATTGGTTCCAGGTCTTTGCTATTGAACACAGGTCTGCAATGAACATATGTATGCATATGTCTTTATAGTAGAATGATTTATAGTTCTTTGGGTATATACCCAGTCGTGGGATTGCTGGGTCAAATGGAATTTCTATTTCTAGATCCTTGGGAAATTGCCACACTGTCTTCCACAATGGTTGAACTAATTTACACTCCCGCCAACTGTGTAAGAGTGTTCCTATTTCTCCATGTCCTCTCCAGCATCTGTTGTCTCCAGATTTTTTAGTGATCGCCATTCTAACTGGTGTGAGATGATATCTCAGTGTGGCTTCTCTAATGACCAGTGATGATGAGCGTTTTTTCATATGTTTGTTGGCCTCATATATGTCTTCTTTTGAAAAGTGTCTGTTCATATCCTTCACCCACTTTTGAATGGGGTTATTTTTTTTCTTGTTTATCTGTTTTAGTTCTTTGTAGATTCTGGATATTAGCCTTTTGTTAGATCGGTAGATTGCAAAAAATTTTTCCCATTCTGTTGGCTGCCGATTCACTCTAATGATGGTTTGTTTTGCTCTGGAGTTTAATTAGATCCCATTTGTCTATTCTAGCTTTTATTGCCATTGCTTTTGGTGTTTTGGTCATGAAGTCCTTGCCTATGCCTATGTCCTGAGTTGTTTTGCCTATGTTTTCTTCTAGTATTTTTATGGTGTTAGGTTTTATGTTTAAATCTTTAATCCAGCTGGAGTTAATTTTACTGTAAGGTGTCAGGAAGGGGTCCAGTTTCGCTTTCTGCATGTGGCTACCCAGTTTTCCCAACACCATTTATTAAACATGGAGTCCTTTCCCCATTGCTTGTTTTTGCCGGGTTTGTCAAAGATCAGATGGTTGTAGATCTGTGGTGTTTCTTCTGGGGTCTCTGTTCTGTTTCATTGGTCTATGTCTCTGTTTTGGTACCAGTACCATGCTGTTTTGATTACTGTAGCCTTGCAGTATAGTTTGAAGTCCAGTAGTGTGATACCTCTGGCTTTGTTGTTTTTGCTTAGGATTGTCTTGGCTATGCGGGGTCTTTTGTGATTCCATATGAAGTTTAAAGTGGTTTTTTCCAGTTCTGTGAAGAAGGTTATTGGTCGCTTGATGGGGATAGCATTAAATCTATAGATTACTTTGGGCAGTATGGCCATTTTCACGATATTGATTCTTCCTAACCATGAGCATGGAATGTTTCTCCATCTGTTTGTGTCCTCTCTTATTTCGTTGAGCAGTGGTTTGTAGTTCTCCTTGAAGAAGTCCTTTACATCCTTTGTTAGTTGTATTCCTAGGTATTTTATTCTTTTGTAGCAATTGTGAATGGGAGTTCTCTCTTCATTTGGCTATTTTTTGTATATAGGAATGCTTGTGATTTTTGCACATTGATTTTATATCCTGAGAGTTTGCTGAAGTAGCTTATCAGTTTGACAGGATTTTGGGCTGAGACAATGGAGTCTTCTAGATGTACAATCATGTCATCTGCAAATAGAGACAGTTTGACTTCCTCCTTTCCTAATTGAATACCTTTTATTTCTTTTTCCTGCCTGATTGCTCTGGCTAGGACTTCCAATACTATGTTGAATAGGAGTGGTGAGAGAGGGCATCCTTGTCTAGTGCCTGATTTCAAAGGGAATTCTTCCAACTTTTGCCCATTCAGTATGATTTTGACTATAGGTTTGTCATATATAGCTTTTACCATTTTATGATATGTTCCATCAATATCTAGTTTACAGAGAGTTTTAAGCATGAAGATCTGTTGAATTTTATAGAAGGCCTTCTCTACATCTATTGAGATAATCATGTGGTTTTTGTCTTTGGTTCCTTTTATATGATGGATTACATTTATGGATTTGTGTATGTTGAACCAGTCTTGGATCCCCAGGATGAAGCCTGCTTGGTCGTGATGGATAAACTTCTGGATGTGCTATTGCAATCTGTTTGCCAGTATTTTATTGAAGATTTTTGCATCAATGTTCATCATGGATATTGGCCTGAAGTTTTCTTTTTTAGTTGAGTCTCTGCCTGGTTTTGGTATCAGGTTGATGTTGGTCTCATAAAATGAGTTAGGGAGGATTCCCTCCTTTTGTATTGTTTGATACAGTTTCATAAGGAATGGAACCAGCTCCTCTTTATACATCTGGTAGAATTCAGCTGTGAACCCATCTGGACCTGGACTTTTTTTGGTTGGTAGGCTGTTGATTGCTGCTTCTACTTCAGCCCTTGTTATTGGTCCATTCAGGGTTTCAACTTCCTCCTGGTTTGGTCTTGGTAGAGTACAAGTGTTTAGGAATTTATCCATTTCTTCCTGGTTTACTGGTTTATGTGAGTAGAGCTGTTTGTAGTAATCTCTGATGGTAGTTTGGATTTCTGTGGGATTAGTGGTGATATCTCCTTTACCGTTTTTTATTGCATCTATTTGATTCTTCTCCCTTTTCTTTTTTATTAATCTGGCTAGCAGTCTGTCTATTTTGTTGATCTTTAAAAAAAAAACAGATCCTGGATTTATCGATTTTTTTGAAGGGTTTTTTGTGTCTCTATCTCTTTCATTTTGGCTCTGATCTTAGTTATTTCTTGTCTTCTGCCAGCTTTTGAGTTTTTTTGATCTTGTTCCTCTAGCTCTTTCAATTTTGATGATAGGATGTTGATTTTAGATCTTTCTTTGTTTCTCAGGTGGGCATTTATTGCTATAAATTTCCCTCTCAACGCTGCTTTATAGGTGTCCCAGAGATTCTGGTAAGTTGTATCTTCATTCTGGTTGGCTTTGAAGAACATCTTTATTTCTGCCTTCATTTCATTGTTTATCCAGTTGACACTCAGAAGCAAGTTGTTTAGTTTCCAAGTGGTTGTGTGGGTTTGAGTGTGTTTCTTCATCCTGAGTTCTAGTCTGATTGTGCTGTGGTCTGATAGACTGTTTGTTATGATTTCTGTTCTTTTGCATTTGCTGAGGAGTGATTTGCTTCCAATGATATGGTCAATTTTAGAGTAAGTGCAATGTGGTGCTGAGAAAAATGTATATTCTGTGGATTTGGGGTGGAACATTCTGTATATGTGTGTTAGGTCTGCTTGTTCCAGCTCTGCATTCAAGTCTTGGATATCCTTGTTAATTTCCTGTCTCATTGATCTGTCTAATATTGACAGTGGCGTGTTGAAGTCTCCCACTATTATTGTGTGGGAGTCTAAATCTCATTTTAGGTCATTAAGAACTTGCTTTACATATCTGGGTACTCCTGTGTTGGGGGCATATATATTTAGAATAGTTAGCTCTTCCTGTTGGATTGATCCATTATATAGTGTCCTTCTTTGTCTCTTTTGATCTTTGTTGGTTTCAAGTCCATTTTATCAGAGACTAGGATTGCAACCCCTGCTTTTTTTTGTTCTCCATTTGCTTGGTAAGTCTTCTTCCATCCCTTTATTTTGAGTCTATGTATGTCTTTGGCGTTTCTTTGCATTGAGTTAGAATGTGTTCCTTTAGCTCAGAAAAGTTTGTTATTATCCGCCTTCTGAAGCCTGTTTCTGTCAATTCGTCGCACTCCTCAGTCACGATGTGATCCTGTGTTGTTGAGGAGTTGTGATCCCTTGAAGGAGTAGAGGTGTTCTGGTCTTTGATGGTTTCATCTTTATGTGCTGTTTTTTCCCCATCTTTGTGGATTTACCTGCTTGTGGTGTCAGAGAGCTGCTTGATGAGGTCACTTATCTGCCTGTGGAGGCGCTACTGGGTCTCTAGGGACTCCTTCAGGTTACTAGGGAAGCTTCCTGTTACTTTTTGTTTATATTGGAAGGTTAGGCCGACCTCTTCTGCTGACCTGTAGGCACTGCTGGGTTGTCAAGGACACCATCCTGTTGCTACGTAGGCTTCCTGTGTTTTTTTTTTTTAAACCTATCACTAGAAGGGTGGGACTTCTACCCAGTCCCACCCTTCTAGTGATAGGTTGTGCCCTTCCTCCAGTGGACTGGATAATTCAGGGTTCATCTCAGACTGTGGCACTGGCTGTGCAACCCACTAGAGTCAGAGCTCCAGCCCTCTGGGGTTTGTGGGGGAGAGTAGGGACCCGCCCAGCTGCACCTGGCCATCTCCCCTTTTCAGCTTCCTCTCTCTCCAGTCATGGGGTAGGGGCTCACCCAGCTGCTCCAACTTACAGCTCCCTCTCTCTCTGAGCAGGGGGAGGGGGCGATAGCTCAGCCCTCAGGCTCTTATTCAACTCCGCACTTGTAATTCCCAGCCCTTGACTGGCAGATATTCCCTGTTCTGTGTGTTGCTGAGGCTTTGGGGGAAGCACTGTATCTGGACTGGAGTACCAGAGGGGGAGCCTCCGACTTGCCAATCAGATGCACTTTCTGGATCAAGCAGCACCCCTCCCCACCTCGGTCTGCCCTCAGTGGGCTTTGCTCACCATCAGACCAGACCCATTGAAATGCACCTGGTACCTCGGTTGAAGCTAGGAGATCTCTGGATTCCTGCATCTCTCTCACTGGCTGTTGTGTGCTGGAGTTGTGTTCAGTCAGCCATCTTGGATCTCTCTGAAAGATTGTTAATAACAGGAGCTGGACCTGCTTCTATTTGTAACTCTTATACTATCAAGCACAGTGCTTAATTTTAGTAGATACAGAAATGTCCTATAACAGAATGTAGAAGGTTACAAGAAAGCAACAAGGAGAGTAATTTAGCAAATATGAGGTAGAAGATTGACTAAAGTGAATTGTAGAATGTGTTGCTTATTGCCTGGCACATATGTGGTGCTCAGTAAATATTGGTTGAGTAAGTGTAAGGATGAGTGAGGATATGTCTTGATAAAGTTTGGAAGTGGATGAAAGGATTTGGAGCAATTACACACCACTGATATGTTCAATATAAGATGTGACATGAAGTTGAGTAGCATAATAATTTCCAGAAGGGTGTTTGACTGGATGCTTCCTATTAAATGAAGTCAACACATTTTTCTTAGATATTTCAAAGAACCAAGGTAGGGGGAAAATGGAGTCTGAGAAAGCATTTCTTCTGCAAAATGCACAGCATGCGTTAGTGATATTAAAACAATAATTTTTTACTTGATTCATGACATTGAAGAATTCTCAATGAGTTTACCTGATCCCAACTCATGGAAGCAATACTGTCAGTTGGAAAAGAAGTCAACAAATGCAAAAATGAACTAATAAACAGATAATTTCAGTGAGTAATAGGTGATAGGGAGAAATATAGGAGGCTATATAATACCTGGGATGGGAATGGAACACCTTTAGCTAGAAGACAGGGGAAGGCATCTCAGGGAAGGAATCTTTCATTTGAGATCTGAATGAAAAGGAGGTGTCCAGGAGAAAACCTAGGGGTAAAGCAATCAATGAATGCAGATGCCCTTAGAGAGGACTAGTGAGAATATCAGAGAGGCAGAAAGTAGACCAGCATGGCTAAGTCCTAGGGAGTGATGGACAGAGTGGTGAGCAATGAGCAACAAATGGTAGACAGTGGTCACGGGGTTTTATATCCCTTGAAGGCACTGTCGATTTTATTCTAACTGCAATGGCAAGGTCTTTGAGAGGTTTTCTGTAAGCGGGGCAAATTATGACCTGATTTTGTTCTTGAAAACAATCTTGGTCAATGAGAAGGAACTGCAGGACATGAGAAAAACCAGTTGGGGAGCTGTTTCAATAGTCTATTAAGAGTAGATATTGTTTCCATTAAGGTGGTAGCACTGAAGAGGTGGGGTGTATTTCTGTGGTAGAAGTAAAATAGCTTGTTAATGGATTGGGTAAGGAGTATAATGGAAAATAAAAAATCATTTAAAATGCCTAGGTTTTCCAACTGTTCTCAGTGAGTGGGACCTCTGTTTACAGAAAGGAAGATTGTAGACCAAGCTGACGTGGGAGGGAATGAATTGGAATGACCAAATGAATGTCCTTTCTCCCAAGTTAGATTATAAGTGCTTGAAGATCATGGGTTTTATTTTAATCATTATTTTTCCCTTTGTTAAATCAGGCATAATTCCTCGCATATATCAGGTGGTAACAAATAGGTATTGGCCAGTTAGGTGATTGGAAAGCCAGGGTATGAAGAATGGATGTCTGAACCTTCTACTAAGTTAATGAGAAACTTTTGGCCTCTAGAGATGGGTTTTAAATTCTTGTCAAATCTTAATGTGAAGGGTGGACACAGGGAGGGGAGCTTCACGCACTGCAGTCAGTTTGGGGGTGGTAGGGGAGGGACAGCAGGGGGTGGGGAGGGTGGGGAGGGATAACGTAGGGAGAAATACCAGATATAGGTGATGGGGGTATGAAGGCAGCAAACCACCTTCCCATGTATGTACCTATGAAACAATCCTGCATGATCTGCACATGTACCTCAGAACCTAAAGTACAATTAAAAAAAAAAAAAAAGAAATGTGAAGGGTAAGAAAACTATCATAGATTTAAATTTTTTCTTACCCTTGTGCCTTTTCAAATCCTCTCACTTGCATCCTCACAAAGTTGTAACTTGCACACAATATAGTTGTTAATAAGTAGTCATTTTTCATTAATGGGAAATTCATTAAAAGCTTCATTTAGAAGCTTTTCATTGCAATCCAAAGACAAAACATTTTAGTGTTTTGGTACTTCCCTTATATTGATATTTTACATTTAATATTAGCCTTATATTGGTAGTCTAATGCCTATGAATGCTAAATATTATCAAGGTCTTCACAGCCACAAATGTTTATAAAAATTGTTTTGTGTCAGAAAATTAATCCCAGAATAAAATGCCAATTTATTTAAATGGAAAGAGCTTGTTGCCAGTGCCTAGTTTCACCTCACTGGATCAGATTTAAAATCGTAGAAAGCATTGCACTTTATCATGTTGGGTTCTTAATTTCCAGCTTACTTTTTCTTCTTTTCAATACTAGAGCTCTGGTAATAAGTAGAAGATTAGGTGAACAGATGACAACATGGCTACTTTGAACATACTCAACCAAAAAGAATACCAGAGAAAGAGATGATTCTTACCTTCAGAGTGTGAATAGTAAAGAGTAGAGGGAACTGAACAATTGGCCTTTTACTCTGTTACCTATTAGTACAGTGATGGTGATGACTCTGCAGTGGACATTGTAAGGAGTTTGTCTTCCATGACCATTGTAAGGAAGATTCAGGTTGCAGATATCAAGTGAAATGTCTCCTCTTTCATTATACAGCTGGGGCTTTTCTATGAGGCTAATACATACAAACTACCAGATTCCACAAAGTCAAGCATCCTACATTTATTTGGATGTCTGCGTGAAAAATCAGTAAGGAAAATATATCGTAGAATAAACAATTTTTATTGAAAATAGAACCCAGCAATATAATAGGAGGTGTTCTCCTTTTCTTAGCCGTGGAACCCACACGTGGTTGCAGGGGAAAAGTGGCATGGGTAAACGGTTTCATTTGCTCTACAGAAAGGCTCTGTAAGGACTGGTCCCTGGAAATGCTAGAACAGAATATTCCAGTCGTCTTCAGAACTGCTTTCTCTCCACAGATCCTTGGCTGTCTGTAACCCTTTTCCAGCTTATATAAACCTGAGGATCATGAAGGGCTTATTCTAAATGACAAAAGTGGCTATGTTTTAATTTAGCTTAAAAGTGCTCATGACTTCTTCTTTGCCTACAGAATATAATCCAGACTCCAAAAAGCAGTGTTTCTTGTTTCATGTTTAAGGTCTTTAAGGTCTTCAGCAGCTGTTGACCAAACACTTCCCATTAAAACTATCTTCTTGCTCTGATTTTTGGATGACTTGACTTATTCTCTTCTTTTTCTTCATGCCTTCTCTCTATTCACTACTTCTTAGTCTTTTTTTCTGTGTTTATCTTCTGCTACTCATCCTATAATGTTTGCTGTCACTAAGTCTTCATTTCAGCTTTCACTTCTTTCCATCCCAACCTTTCTAGGAATATCCGTGGCTTCAAATGAACCTATAAAATATTGACTCCAAAATGTACCTTTTTAAGACCAGAGCTGTCTACTGAGATTAAACTCTAATATCTATTTAATATATCTACCTTGATGGCAGACATATTCCCTCAAACTCACCAGATGCAATATCGAAATAATCATGTTTCCCTCAAATCAATTATTATTCTTATACTCCTTTCTCAATATAAAGTACCACCGCTGACCAGTCACCCCAAACAGAAACATGGAAGTTGTTCTGGATTCCTCACTTACCCACCACATGCAATTGCCATATCCTGCAGATTCCATTCTTAGCTCTAGCCATATCTTCCTTGCTTCAACCCATTGGTTATTTCAGGTTCAGTTCAGTATTTACTGACACCTACTCCCAAATCACTCTACCTTCCTGGGAAGTAATTTCCATTTACTATTTTCTGTGCTTCATACTTTACAAATTTTTTTCATATACATGAAATATTTTTCACAGTTTGCTTTTCCCCATTAGAGCAAACTGTTAAAAAGTACCTTTATCTACATTATATGATGACAGGACTAGAGATGAAATGAAAATGTTCAGTTTTTGAAATTGTCAAGAACCTCCTTAAGGAAGGTGGAAAATCCCTAACCCAAGTCCATTGGTTCCCAAGCCCATGCTCCTTCCCCATCACAGTGCTGTCTCCCATCTACACCCAATAAAGTGGGAGAGGACAGTAACAACTGTAATAACTGAAAGCAAAAAAAAAAAAAAAAGGAAAAAATCAAAACAAGGAAAAATGAAGTGACTTATCCAGGGCCACTGAGCTCATTATGAGTACAGGGGAAAGCCCACATTTCTGACATCCACACCTCTGCTCTCTTTTTTTTTTTTTTTTTCAGAAAAACTCTGCCTCCTTAATGTTGTTGAAGAATAAAAACCAGAATGTGTTATTCTGAAAAATTTGTTTCCTATGTGAAATGAAAAGATATCCAGGGCAATTTGAGTTAGATGCCTAAAATCCTAGCTGTCATACAAAAATCTTCCCATTTCAAATTATCTAATTGGTGGTTTTTGTAGTACCTATCTTTATATAAAATTTCTAACTAAAATTTGCTTTCCTATTTGAAGTAGCTACACTTATGAAACTGATACTTGATTTAAGCTACTGTAAATTCAGTTTTTCATTTTCTTTGTGAAGACTACTCCGTGTGGCAAAGGTTTTTTGGTTTTTTTGTTTGTTTGTTTTTTGGATACAGGTTCATATATTGCTAGGCGCCTTATTACTTTCTGAGATGCAGCTTATGTACTACAAAAGCCTAGAAAAATGATGCATAGCCAGCCATCCAAAACAAAATGAGGAAAGGCAGGAATACGCCTGCTGTATTAAAACTACATTTTGGTTCTGGTGTTCAGGCTTTGAGACTAGTCATAATCCATTTGAGTTAGTCTACTGGGCAAAATGCTGGGATTTCTCATTATTGCTTTAAGCAAAGGGTTTTTCATGGAGATTAGATCAGCATTTGAAGTGCACTCGCAGAGTCTCTCAGCTGCCTAACAGTGATGAGTGGGATTTTTAGAATGGCTAGTGTTTGGGCTGCCATGTTCATCACTTAACTGTTGTCACAGAGAGGAGTATGGAGTCACAGTGGCACAGGATGGAGAAATCCAAGGGCTGAGAATTGCATGTCTTCTGAGCTCACCTTCACCACATTCTGGCTGTGCAGTTTAACTTAAGTGTCCTTAAGAAGACTAAATTCTCTCATGCTAGTCTTTAAAAAGTAACTAATATCTGGGTGATAATACTGTTAGACATTCATACAACAGAACTTATCTTACACATCGAGAACCAGTTATTGACTTGTTAGTCAAAAGTTTGGATTTAAACAGTTTCATTTATTTAAAAAACTGCCTGCATATCTTAACTACCTCACCTTAACTTTTTAAAATATAATTGTATAGTGGCATAATAAAATCAGTCTTTTATTGGTATTTAAAAGAAAAAATGGTATTTCTCCCAATATAGTACCTCCAAGTTATTTTTTGAGTTATCACATCATTACTGACTGTTGAGTGAATTCATTTAACATAAAGTATGACCACATTTCGAGTATCTTTGGCTATGGAATATAAAATTGGGGGCTTTGAATTTGATCCAGTAATTTTCTTCATACTTATTTCCATCTATTTGTCCCAGCATGCTTGATTTATTAATGGCCACAATTTTAATTTTAAACAAATTATCATTAGTATAGTCTTAGACTTTGCATTTCTATTAGTCATCAGACCTTTTAATTTGAGAACAGTTAACACATTGTGTTCCTTCAACTTTTTTATATGTGAGGGTCAAGATTTTTTCTAGCATTTTCAACCTCTGACCACAATTTTGACAGTATTATTTCCAATGTCTAAACTGTTTGTTAATTGCTTTAAAATATTTGACATACCAAATTTACTTGTAAGACCAGAAACCTGAGACCCATTTTTTTCTGAAGTTCCATTTCATTTTTCTTATATAAATCATACCTTAATCCATAATCCATACTTTCCCTATTGGATTTCTTTAAATTTGGGTGAGAATCAAAAGTGAACTAAGTGAAAAATTCTTTCTTTTAAAATTATTTTCTAATCTTACCTCTCTCAGGCCTAGTTTGACAGTAATATTTTTAACTATTAACATTTACTGTTTTTTTGGTTTTTCCAAGACCAGCAAACTTTCTTTTGAGAGAAACAAGGCTTTTTTATACATACGTATTTCATTTTTGCAACATTTAATTATGTAATTAGAAAAACAAATGCAATTAGAACAAACAGATTTAAGAACAATTACAATTGATTCTTTATTAGTATACAAATCACCTGAAAGGAATGAAAATTTACAGGACATAAGCATGCTGCTTGCTGTGGACCTTGGTCTGCCTGTCAGTGAGAGAGTAGAGAAGATTGGTTAGTCTATTAAAAGGATGCTGGTTATGAGAGCTCAACAGTGCAACTTGTGGACTAGCTATTAAACTGAAGGAAGATCTGTGATGATTTGCCACAATGCACAGTCCTTATGCCTTATTATAATAATCAATGACTTAAATAAAAATGTAAAATTTGATGATATAAAACTAGATGAAAGAGTAAAATTCTATAATGGCTAACACATCTTAAATGCTCAATAAATACTTTCATTGAACTAAATTGATGACTGAATGTTAGCTTAACAAACTTGAAAACTAGATCAAAGCCAATACCATTACATTTGACATGTGATAACTACATTGAGTCCCAAAATCCAATGTGTAAGTACATGATAGATCTGATTTTTAGTCATTTGAGGTCACAAATATATGAGAGGTTCAGTGGACCTTAAATTTAGTAATAAAATTCAGCATATTGTAAAGGTCCATGTTATCTTGGGCTGCTGTGACAGGAGTGTGGGATCCAGATGGAGGAAAGTCAGCCTCTCATGGCACTCTTCACTGTTCTCAACACATCTGAAACTACGAGTTCATTTCTAGGTTCTGCAGTTTCAGTATTAGGTTGGTGCAAAAGTACTGCAGCTTTGTTTTTCATTTAAAAAATGGCAAAAACTGCTATTACTGTTGAGCCAACTTAATAGATATCAGAAGAAAAATGTAAGAGCATGCAAGGTAAGATAGCTAAGAATCTTGAAACAATCTCATAAAGAATCACAAGTGTTAGAAATGTTTATTTGTAAGAGTCAAAGATGCAAGGACTATCTCAGTCATCCAGTGGCTACTGTGAACAAATGGGTATCGCACCAAGAGAAGAAAGAGCTTTTTAATAATTATAGATGTTCACTGTAGATGGTATTACCCACATGTGTAGCAACGTCATCAAGCTAATCTTATACAAAACCAAACTCAATTATATTTCTCTGTTTACACATATACTTTCCTTTACACACATGCACTTCTGTTAAAGCGCCATGATCCTCTCAGTCTTTGGTAGATCTCCATTCATTCTTCCTCATCTCCCCCAATCCTAACACCAAAGTCTGCCTGTTTCTGAAGGCTTGCCTGGAAGTCCTAGAAGAGCGAACAACTGTTCCTCAATGCTGGGAAGAGCAGGCTCCTTTCTATCTAGGAGAATTTAACTTTCAGGAGGAGAAATGCCTACCCAGCCAGATCATTGGAATCAAAGTGTCTTCTCTATAGCTCCTTCTTATTAATTCCTAGGTATTCTACCTCTAAATGTGTTAAATACATTCCCTTTTCTTAATTTTACTGCATTATTCAAGTTTAGGCATTTATTAACTTTCTTCACCCTGATGGTTTACTATTAATCTCCCTGACTATAGATTTCCTCCACTTCATTTCATTATTTAGAATATTTTAAGGTTTACTTTTCCGAATCACAGATATCACCATGTTGACCCCCTTACTCCCCCTGACTTAACCTTGGAGATCCCACCATTGCCCCTCATTACTCATCCCCAGTCAACTTCCTGACCTTACTCCTAGCCACTCTGCTCTGGCCAAGCTAAGACACTAAAGTTCCAGAGCACACTACATATTTTTGACCCTTCATGATCTTAGTCATGCCCTTCTAGATTCTCAAACTGTCATTTTCCATCACCATTCTTTAAAATACTTACATATTCTTCCAAACATAGCTTAGATGGTTTGCCAATTAAATATACCTGTGGATTTATTGAAAAATGCTTTCCATGTTATTTGGACATGGGTCAAATGATTTATTTGCTTTCCCTGTTCTCTTTATTATCAGATATTTATAGAGTACTACAAAATTGAAGAATGAAAGACTCATCCCAAGCACCTAACACAATCCTTGGTGCATAATAAGTTTCCAATTAACATTTATGAGTATCACTACAACATATAAATAATTATACAAGACACTTCATATTAAGTGTCAACAACAGAAGGGCTACCCAGTCTCATGGGGGAAAATGATGATGTTTTGATTATGTTAAATTTGAGGTACTGATTGGATATCCAAGAAAAATAGTGGCAACTTAATGCATGCACTACATTAAGAGAGAAGGAAAGTAGACAGAAAAAGAGAAGAAGGAAATGCTAAGGTAGATTAAATAAATGATGGATACAAATATGCAAGAGAGAGATGAAGAGTTAAATATGATAAGGATAAATGCAAGCTCATTAGAAGTGAAAAAATAGGTGATACTGAATATCCATAAGGAGATATTTTAATGATGAATTTACAAGCCACATTAAGTAACTACTGTTATCAGTTAATTGATAAAGTACACAAAAAATGTTTTGTGCTGTCCATTAAAATAACATAGTTTTCTTTTTATTGCATTTTAGGTTTTGGGGTACATGTGAAGAACATGCAAGATTGTTGCATAGGTACACACATGGCAGTGTGATTTGCTGCCTTCCTCCCCATCACCTATATCTGGCATTTCTCCCCATGCTATCTCTCCCCAACT